>JAPYXV010004690.1:0-11152 GCA_028533065.1 Trachops cirrhosus
CCAGTCAGAGACAGACAAATACCATGATTTCACTCATAATGTGGAATCTCATGAACAAACTGAACTAAAAAGGAAAAGAGAGACAGACTCAGAGAGAGGAGGATTATAGCTGGTCAGGGGGGCAAATTAGGGGGTGGAAGGATTGATCAAAAAGGAAAAAGAACTCATGGACATGGACGACAGTGAGGTGATTGTAGTGGGTAGGATTGTAGTGGATAAGGGGGATAAATGGTAATGGAAATTAATTTTTTTAAAATATAAAAAATTTGTAACAAAAATAAATTACAAATTATATATTCAATATTGCTAAGATCTTTGTTTTTCCCAACTATAAGTTCAACACATTCCAAATATAAACTTCAAAACTGTAACACTTCTAGGAGATAACATAGGACAAAACATAGATGATCTGGGGTTTGTTAGTAAACTTTTTAGATACAACACCATAAGCATGATTTATGAAAGAAAAATATATTTGTGGGACATTATTAAAATTAAAAATTTTCTGTTTGGAAGAGAATGAAAAGACAAGCCACTGGCTGTGGGAAAACTTTGCAAAACATATTGATAAACAACAGGTATCCAAAATATGCAAAGAATTCTTAACACCCAATGATAAGAAAACACTTAATCCAATTAATAACTGTGTAAAGATCTGAACAGATACTTCAGCAAAAAGATAACAGATTGCAGGTAAGCATAGGGAAATATGTTCAACATCATATTTAATTAAGGAACATCAAATTTAAATAAGTTAAAATCACTACCCACCTATTTAATGGCTAATCTCCAAATTGGTGGGAATGTGGAATAATAGGAAGTCTCATTCATTTCTGGTGGAAGGTATCAATATACAGCCACTTTGGAAAACAGAGTGACAAGTTTACAAAGCTAAATGTAATCTTACGGTAAGAACTAGCAGCTGTGCTCATAGGTATTTATTCATATGAATTGAAAACTTATGTCCACAAAAGAAACTGCACATGAATGTTTATAGCAGTTTTATTCATAATTGACCTAAAGTGGAAGCAATCAAGTTGTCTTTCAATAGGTGAATAAATTGTGGCACACTCATTCAATGGAATTTTTATTCAGCAATGTAAAGAAATGTGTTATCAAGCCCAGAAAAGATATATTGCAACTTAAAAGAAAGACAGTTTGAAAAAGACTATGTAATATTTATTCCAGCTATCTTACATTCTGGAAAAGGAAAAACATAGAAACAGGAGAATGATCAATGGTTGGAAAGGGCTGGATGGGGGTACTGAATGGGCAGAGCACATGGCTGTTTAGGGCAGTGAAATGATTCTGCATGGTATGGTGGTAATGGTGGGTTTATGACATTACCAATTTGGTGAAAGTCGTAGAGGAGTAAAGCACAACGAGCAAACCCTAGTGGAAACTATAGACTTTATTTAATGACATTATATTAATTTTGGTTTATCAATTATAACAAATGTACCATATCAATGTAAGATGTTAATATTAGGGGTAATTCTGGGAGGAGGAGAGCAAGTATATGGAAACTCTTTCTTCTCATTTTGACTGTAAACTGAAACTTTCCCATTAAAAAAATAATAAATCTCACTTAAAAATAAGCAAAATATCAATTGCTAATAGTAACATATTTTTTCACAATTCTCTAGTGTTTTAAGGTAGTACTTGATATTAAGCAATTGTGAAATAATATTCATGTAATTCCAGGATTTTTCAGATATGTTTTATTGACTCGTAGTGGCAAATCTTTCACATTTGGAAGTTTGTTCTACAAATTGCTTTATTATCCTTCTGAAATAGTATGTTTTCATCGTGTATGGTGTCAATATATATCCATTTATCTTCCAGATGTTTGTTTATTTAAAAGTTGTTTCTTATGTTATGTTGCATTTTTGCAACTTAAACTGATTTACATTTTTAATAAAAAAATTAGCTTAGGTATCAACTTTATAATTCACACTCTTACCTAGATTTCTAAATTAATGCAGAATAAAGTAAAGTAGTACCAAGTAATTTAAAGTAGATAGTCATACCATATTTTTCTTTATTCCCTTAATATTTTAGATAATTAAAATGATTCCTTAGGATTTTAAAAATATTTATAACTCAACAGATAATAGTCATCAAGTGTCTTTGTGGTGGTTATTACATATGTTAGGTAGAAATATTCTACTTTTTAAAAATTTCTTAATACACTTACCTGTCTTTTTTATATTATTCTAAATATTTCATAATTGTAGGAAGTATCATATTACTTGAAAGTGCCTTGGAGTAAGAGATTGCTAAGGGATTTTGTTAAGAGTATTTGAAAAATAGAATGTAGTATATAATTACATGCCAGGATGAGTAAATTGAGTTTGAATGGCACACACATTTATTTTTTTTATCTCATGGAAGGAAGCATTTTGCTTCCTAGGGGCAAAAACAAGGAAAATATTTCTAGTTTGTTCATCAGTTGTATAATCTTTGCCCCACTTGTTGAACTGAAGAAATGTAGGCATGACAGCCTGTTGGTAAGTTAATGCTATGTTATGACTCACCTCATTCCAGGCTTCTTGGTTTTTGGTTCCATATTTTGATCCAGCTACACTGGGGTAGAAGAGCCTAAAGCTGTCCCATTTCAAGATTTCTTTTATGTGGAAAGGCATGATGGGCTATGCTCAGTTTGATATAAACTGCAGATTTGTTTTTTGCTTTTTTTGTGAGGAAGGTGAGGGGGGAGAGGGTTGGAAAAGTAATGTGAAGACTTTTTAAGGCATCTTGAATATCTGGTTTGATTAATCCATTTTGAAAATCTTATAAGTGTCAAAATGTCTTCATTAGTCTAACAAATAAACACAAGAGATGCAATAGTTCCATTTCTTTTTTTGCTTTCAGTATACTTTGGGGTACAATTGGTTTTCTTCCTCCTCATAATAACTTTTTATGTATTTAATGGTTACCAGTGAGTCATTTTTATTTTCTCCATGGTTAACAATATCAGTTATTTCATATTTTATTATTGTTTTTATCTTATGTCTTACCATATATTTTCAGGTATGGGAAACTTAGGGAAAGATTTGTGTAGTTTAACTTTATTATCAGAGTAATATATATGTATATAATTTGTTCATTTTTCAATACATTTTACCAAGATCCTATTATAGATGCAGTGTTTATAGTGGTAACTTAAGATGTACTCTGTCTTTATGAGTTTACGTTCTAATGGAAGATAATAAAATAAGTAAATACCCATATACAATATCATTTCAATTACTTTTTTAGTATCATAAATAAATATAAAATAGAGTAAGAGGGTGGAGAGAATTGACAGTTGGGTTGTTTTTTTTCCTCATAAGCCTATTAGGGATGGCCTCCCTGAGGAAGTGCTATTTGACCTAAAAGAAGGGATGGGACAAGACCTGGGAGTGCATGACAGAAGAGTGTTCAAGGTATAGGGAAGGGAACAGTAAATACAAAGACCCTGAAGCATGAGCATGCTTGGCATATTTGAAGAATAGCAGTGGGAGAGGGTGTTCAGGGTGGAGGGGAATGAAGGGGGGATAGTAGGACAAATGTAATAGCATTATCAATAAAATATGTTAAAAAAAAAAAGAATAGCAGGAAGGCCGTGTACCTGGGATTGACTGGGCTTTGAGGAGAAGCAGGAGATGGAATTTGTTAAGTAAGCAGAAGCAAGATCATGTCACTATAGGGGATTTTTAGGGTACAGGAAAACCTGGAATGCATTTTAAGTGTTAATGGGAAGAAATTGGAAATTAATAATTTACATTTTTTAAAAAGATCTTCTTGCTGCTATGTAGTGAACAAATGGAAGTAGCAGACAGATACAGAAGCTGAGAAACCAGTTAGGAGTTTGTTTCATTTCTCCAGATAAAAGATAATGGTAACTTGGCTTAGGTTGCTTTTCTTGTGTTTTCTGATATTCTTTTCCTGCAGTGCATATGTGATGGTGAAGAGCCTGATTTCAGAACCAGGTACCTGTAAGTCCATGCCCTAGTTACTTCATTAGTAAAATGGGAATCATAATAGTACCTAAATCATAAGATTATTGTGTGGATTACGTAAATTAATTCATAGGAAGTGCTTGGTATAGTGACTGGCATTTGTAAATATTCAGTAAATGAGTGACTCTGATCTGAGGTTAGTATGAGGGTGTGAACTCTGGAACCCTGTTTGTGAGAAAACAATAGGAATCAAGTATGACGAGGTCTGTACAGAAAGTATCCAGCCATGCAATGTGAAAAATAGAGACACTGAAGAAGATACAAGATACAAGAAATGTTGTACATAGGACAGTCATATCTCAGTCCTGTTCAAAGTTGGCAACTTGGGACCTCATACAATACTCCCAGGATCTCTTCCACTGTTCAAAATACTGCAAAATTCTTCATTGGAATTACTATCAGTTGCCTGGTTGTATTTTCCTGAATCTTATCAACTGTCTGAAATCTTTTCCCTTTCAGAGGTGATTTTAGTTTTGGGAAAAGCCAGAAGTCGCAGGGCACGAAATCTGGGCTCTAGAGGGGCACAGTCACCTGCGTGATTTGATATTTTGCAAAAAACCTCTGCTTGAGACATGATGCATGAGCAGGTGCATTGTCATGATGAAGCTGCCAATCATCAGTTGTCCATAGCTACAGCTGTTTGCATCGTATTGCATCGCTTAACTGATGAAGAACATTGAAGTAGTACTCCTTCTTGCTCTGGCTACGACTTTCCCATGCCTACTTCAGGCATGGAAAACCAGGTGACTTCTCCTGGGATGACTGGGCCTTTGTTTCCGGATCATAGCTATAGACCACAGGTGGCAAACACAAGGCCCAGAGGTGGAATTCTGCCCTCCACCTTGTTTTATCCAGTCAGGCACTTTGTTTCTACCCGGCAGCAGCACCAAGCTCTTGCTAAACTGTTAAGGAGTCTATACATTTATACAGTCCTAAAATTACATTTGGTCCTTTGAAGGCAACCTCGAGGACGATGTAGCTCCCAGTGAAAATGAATTTGACACCCCTGCTATAGACCCACTATTAACCATTCATCTCTGGTTATGACCTTGAGGAAATCTGGGTCATTGGTAGTGGTTTGAATCAAGTCATTAACAACTGCATCACAATGTTTCTTCTGCTCTGGTAGCAAAAGCTGCAAAACAAATTTTGCCATGGAATGTTTCATGTCAAGATTCTGTGTCAAAATCTCAGTAGTTTTTGGAATCCCCAGATCAGCTTCTAGTTCTCGTGTTGTCAGTCACTGATCTTTGTTCATTGCAGCCCATACACGTTCAACATTCTCAGGTGTTCTGCTTGTTCTAGGCCTTCCAGAATGTGGATCACTTTCAACAGATTCTTGACCATCTGTGAAGTGTTTGTGCCACACTTTTATTTGTGCTGCACTCATTGCATTACCCCCATTATCCCCAAAAGCCTTCTGAATCATCCAAATAGTTTCTGCAGAGTGATGTTCAAGCTTAACACAAAATTTGATACTGATTCGTTGCTCTGCTTGCTCAGTCATTTTGAATGTGATGGTCACACAGTACACATGCTCACTCAATGGCATCTACCACCCCCATTGACTAATACAGTGAAGCTGTCATTGTTCACACATGCAAATTCCAGTCTTCTCCCCTTGGCTGTCAGGTGACATTGATGTGCAAACCGTTCACATTATATTAACAATGGCTGGACTCTTTCTGGATACACTTCATACCTACATTATTGAAGCTTTTAGTAAAGATGGCGCTAAGCCTTAGAACAAAGTTTCTGGTGATATTTTGTAATTCTTCTTGCATATACATTTGCTATTCCCATTTCATCTATTATTTTCCCATAAATATGTATTTTCTGAAGGTGTATAGTTATATTTTCAAATAAAATTAGGAAATAATTTTATTAAACATTATTTAATCTAGTTTAATTAAAACTAGCTTAATTGCTTAACTGTTAATTAATTAATTGTTTTGGATTATTAAGTTCTCTGCATGTTTTTAATATGTGCTGTGCTCCATGTACTCTATTATTATATCCTTTGTTTCTTTGTAAATTGAATGGCTTCATTTTTCTAGCTTTTTAGCAGTATCATACCACATTCCCTCTCTCTCCCTCTCCCCGCTCTCTCTGTCACACACACACACACACACACACACACACACCTTCACAAAGAGACAAATATATATACACGTACAGATTATTTTTGGACCTTATAGCTAGGTTGCATTCTTGGGAAAAAGCCTGACCATTCCAGAGTGAATGCAGCTGTCTCTCCCCTCCTTTGGGAGATCAGCATTACTAATCAACTCAAATATTCTTGCTTCACCTTTTTGCTCACTGTTTTGCATATGCAGAGCACTTAAATATTTGCTCTTTTAATTCATCAGAATAAAATGGTTATTGTATTTTAAAAGTTAAATATGGATCAAAGTAATTTTTAATAAAGTTTGTTTTTGTAAAATATGGAAAAAAACCTCTACATTTTCTGTTTATAGTTTGTAATTGGAACTTAGTATAAGGGCAGTCTAAACAGAAGTCATATCTCTCCAGGGAGATTTAAAAAAATACTGAGTTATACAAGCCTACCTAAAGGCATATCTCAAGACTAATACTTTCAAATATAAAAGGGATAAAATTTATGTTATGAACAGCTGTAGATTTAACTTAATAAAGCTTAACATTATAGTAAAATATTTCTTTCTTGAAAATATTATACCTCTTAAAAATGAAAGATGTTGATTATACAATGAAATATTTTGCATAATGATTAATATTTTTCACAAATACACTAGCACCACAAAATTTGCAGAAAATAGTCTACATGAGAATTTTAAAAAAATTATGGATAGTAGAGAGCATTGTTTTTACCAGTAGTAAGTAGTTTAACATTAATGTATGTTACACATTATAGATTAATATTAGGACCTTGAATAAGCACATTTTCGATCAGAGAAATGAAGCATGTATTCCTAATGGTGAAATTGTACTTGATTGGTTATTGTAATTCAAGAATACTTTTCCTGGCAGTTTCTAGCCCCACATTAAAATGATGATAATAATAGCTAATATTTATTGATTATTTATTATGTCAGATATTCTAACCACTATAGTTATTCCCATTTTGCAGATTAGGAAACAGAGGCAAACGGTGGTTAAAATTAAGCAAGCCTATATATCTAGTAGGGAGACCATTATTCAGACTCCAGACAGGACTCCTGAACACGCACTCTGAACTGTTAACCTATATTGCCTCCATCATAACTTAGGTAACTTATTTTTCTCCTTTAAAATGTCTTGACAGATGTTCTAAAGAAACACCTCATTCAGCTTCAGCAGAACAACCAACTGCATTTATTTTTGGACTTCTATTCATAGACTTCTACAAGTAGAGCAATTGCATAACATGGTCTATCTGTGTCGATTACACTTTTTTTTTTTTACGATTCATTTAACTACTTGCATTTGGTATCATTTCCTTTCAACCTAAAGCACATCTGATACAGATTTACTGGGACATTCACACTATATTTGGTTTTAAAAGTTATGTACCTCATATACAAATGCATGAATGACATAGTTGTTTGGAACTACCCCATCCTTTATTGATTTAACTTTGATCTTTCACTGGAAAGGAAAATAATATAAGGAGAAAATACATTTATTGGACTACTGTTTTTTAATTATAATTGAAATACTTCTTATGGTCTGACTGGCTGTAAGTTGACCCACGGGTGTATAAAATTTCTAAACCAAGTGGCTTAATTGAATATAAAAACCAGTTTGCTTAGTATAGCTAACCAAATTTTCTATGAAATTCTTCATAAGCTTTTGAAAAGATTTATTTTTATACCCCCTCCTTTTATTTTGTCTCTGAGAGTCAAGCCCACGAGTATTTTTGAAATCAATTGCAGACTGTTTTGATTTGCTTGTGCTTGTGTCCTATAATTTCATAGTCAATGTGTAGAATTGGAATGGTCATTCCTTGGAGTGGTTCAAAATTGAAAAACAGTTTTATTTTATATTCATTTTAAATTAAGTGAGAAATCAACTGGAGATTAAAACTCTTCTAGTTCCTGCAATTCTTGAGGCTTTATAATCTTTAAAATAAAAATAAAACTTTTATACTTCATACTTGAGACTTATGGTAGTCTTACTCACTCCAAAATAATAACAATAATAATAATAATGCCTGTATCTGCAAAAAAATAGGATAAAAAGAATTTGTTTTCTTAAGAGAAATAACATTTTTATGTTTTTGTTTAAATTATTTTTTTTATTGAAAATGTAACATTCCATTACAAAAATGTTTGGTTGAAATGCCACCTGTTTCCTCTTTAGTCCCATTGTCCTTCCTCTATTGAGAGGCTACTAAATTTATAAATTTAATGCATAATTCTCTAGTTCATAGTTTTGTCCATTTTTTTCTACTGTTTTGGGAATTACTATTCCTACATTATTAAAAAAGTCTGAGTAGACATATCTTTAATGCTTTAAATTTAATATGCCATCTTGCATAAATAATTATATTGTTAACTATTTTAGATCCATTTTATCTTTAACTTCCTTCCAATCAAAATGTCACTCAGAATTTTAAAAATCAGTGTTTATTATTAATTCTATGTTCATTAATTTTTCTTGCAACTAATTCCTTATTTCCAAAGGTTATTTTAAGTAAGAGGCTGTGAGTAGTAGACTCCCACTCATTTTATGTCTAAAATCATTTTATTTTATCTTCACTCTTTAATAATTTAGATTTCTAGGTATGGACTTCTGGGTGTAGAGTTCTAGGTGGGCAGTTAGCTTTCCTCAATAATCAGGTAATATTTTATTATTTATAGCATTTCTTGTTGCTGACAAGAAGATGGCTGTCCATCTAATTGTTGCTTCTATAACAATCTCTCATGGCTTTTTGGTAACTTTGAAGATTTTGTTTTTGCCTTTGGTGTTACAGAGTTTCCTTAGAATGTGTCTAGCAGTACAAAAAAATGAAATCTATGGGGCAATATCTCTGATAAACATAGACACTAAAATCCTCTACAAAATATTAGCAAACCAAATAAAGATCCTACACCACAATCAAGTGGGATGTATTACAGGAATGCATGGTTGGTACAACATTCGCAAATCAGTAAATGTGATTCATGACATAAAGAAAATGAAGGATGAAAACCACATAATCATATCATAGATGCAGAAAATGCATTTCATAAAAATCCAGCACCCATTTATGATAAAAAACTCTCAGCAAAGTAGAACTAGAGGAAACATAACTAAACATAATAAAGGCCATAAACAGAAACCCACTGCCAACACCATACTCAATGGGCAAAAACTACAAGTGTTCCCCTAAGATCAGGAACCAGACAGGGATGTCTACTTTTTTGTCTCTTATTCAACATAGTACTGGAAGTCCTAGCCATGGCAATCAGACAAGAAGAAGAAATAAAAGGCATCCAAATTTGAAAGGAGAAAGTAAAACTGTCTTTATTTGCAGATGATGCAATACTATACGTAGAGAACCCCAAAGAATCCACCAAGAAACTATTAGAACTGTTAAGTGATTTCAGCAAATTAGCAAGATACAAAATTAATATCCAGAAATCAGTTGCATGCTTATATGCCAATAACAAACTAATAGAAAGACAAATTAAGAAAACAATTCCACTCATAATTGCTTTAAAAAGATAAAATACTTAGGAATAAATCTAACCAAGGATGTAAAAGACCTGTAATCAGAAAATTATAAGACAGAGAATGAAGAAAGAAATTGAGGAAGATGCAAATAAGTGGAAGCACATACCATGTTCATGGACAGGAAACATTAACATCATTAATATGTCCATACTACCCAAAGTAATCTACATATTCAACACAATTCTATCAAGATTCCAATGATGTATTTCACAAAACTAGAACAAATATTTCAAAAATTTATATGGAACCACAAAAGGCCCTACATAGCAAGAGTGATCCTGAGAAAGAAGATCCTGGAGGAGTCATGCTACCTAATATCAAACTATACTATAAGGCCATAGTTATCAAGATAGCCTGGTACTGGCATAAAATCAGACACACAGATCAATGGGACAGAATGGAAAGCCCAGAAATAACCCACACCTTTATAGTTAATTGATATTCAACAGAGGAAGCAAATGTGTACAATGGACTAAAGATAGTTCATTCAAAAAATGATGTTGGGAAAAGTGGACAGATCAGTACAGAAAAAATGAAAGCCGATGACTTTTTAAACACATACAAGAATATATTCAAAATGGATCGAAGACTTAAATGTTAGTCTCAAAACAGTAAAAATGTTAGAAGAAAACATAGGCAGCAAAATCTTGGACATTGCTCATAGAAATATTTTATTGGATATATCCCCCCAGGCAAGGGAAACAAAAGAAAAATAAGCAAATGGGACTACATCAAACTAAAAAGTTTTTGCACAGCAAGGGGAACCATCAACAAAATCAAAAGACTACCCACAGAATAGGAGAATATATTTGCTGATATATCTGATAAGGAGTTAATATCCAAAGTTTGTAAGGAACTTACACAACTCAACACCAAATAAACAAACAATCCAATTAAAAAATGGGCAATGGACCTGAATAGACACTTCTCAAAAGAGGATACACACATGGCCAATGGACATATGAAAAGATGCTCAATGTTACTAATCATTAGAGAAATGCAGATTAAAACCACAGTAAGGTTTCATTTCACACCTGTCAGAATGGCTATCATCAATAAATCAACAAACAAGTGCTAGGGGAAATGTGGAGAAAGGGGAATGCTTTGGCACTGTTGGTGGGAATGCACATTGGTGCAACCACTGTGGAAAGCTGTATGAAGATACTTCAAAAAATTAAAAATCGATCTGCCTTTTGACCTTGTGATCCCACTTCTGGGAATACATCCAAATATACTCAGAACACCAATTCAAAAGAACGTAAGCACCCCTTTGTTCATTGCAGTGTTATTATTTACAGTTATGAAGATATGGAAGCAGCCTAAGTGTCCATCAGTAGATGAGTGGATAAAACAACTATGGAAAATTTCATGATGGAATACTTCTCAATCATAAAAGAAGAAAGTTTTACCCTTTGCAGCAGTATGGATTGACCTAGAGAACATTGTGCTAAGTGAAATAAGCCAGTCAGAGA
>JAPYXV010004691.1:0-11152 GCA_028533065.1 Trachops cirrhosus
CCTCTGTCCTCTCCTTCTGGTAGACCCATTGTTCTTATGTTGCTGTTTCTAATGAAGTCAAGTAGTTCTCACAGATGGCTTTCTAGATTTCTATCTTCAAGATCACTAATTCTTTCCTCCATCTAGTCTGCTGTTTCCTAAGCTCTTGTTCAGCCTTCATCTTGTTTACCGAGCTCTTCAGCTCCAGACCTTCTGTTTGGTTCTTTCTCATGATCTTCGGGAAAGTACTCTTTTGTTGGTTGATTTTTATCCCTGAGATCACTGAACTGCCTTTCTGAGTTTTCCTGCGCCTCACTGACTTTTTTCAGAGCAGCAACCTTGACTTCTCTGTCATTTAAGTCACACTCTTTCACATCTTTGAGTTTGTTTCCTGGGACTTTTGGTTTTCTTTCTGAGCTACCTTATTATCTTGGTTAGTCGTGGTATTTGATAGATTCTATACCTGCCTGGTCATTCGAAGGATTGAAATCTTCCTTTTTAAGTACTGTTTTTTTGCTTTTAATGCTGTAGCCCTTTGGTGAGGAGAGGTGAGCAGAGGTCTTTCTTTTGTTTTCCAGTAGGTGGTGGTATAGAACAAGTTTTTGTTGTCCCTTACTTGCCCTCCTGGGGCTGCGGGGATCTCAGTGGGGCAGTGTTGCCTTGGCTGTAGAAATTGCCCCATATGTCCTGAAGAGACAGGTGTTCTCTTCTCTCTCTGACAGGGTTACCTGGGTCTCAGGGCACCACCCCTTGGTGGGATGTGAGGGGCCGAGGGGCTCTGAGCCTGTGCGCTCCGGCACTGCTTCCCTGCAACCAGATGCCGCCAGCTGTGCTGAGCTATCTGAGGTGTCCCAGGTCCCTCTCTTGGGCTCCGTGCAATGGGTGGAAGGTGGGAGGCGGGCTCTCGCGCCTGTGACTTTCTTTACTCCACTGCATTTATGCTAACTGTGTACGGGCCACTCAAGCTAGAATGGGGCTTCTGCCCCCTTGCGACCCGCCAAGTGAGGGCTGTGGACCCAGGTCCCCACCCAGCTACAGCTGCCGCACCTTTGAACTTCACCTCGCTCCCGTCACTGTGCCCCACTGCGATGTGCACGGCCACCCAGGCTGCTGTGCTGCCTCGGGCCCTCCTGTCCTCTCCGGTCCACATGCCACAGCTACTGCCTCTGCTCGTCCGGACCCTGCCTGTAGCTCCCGTCTCTGCCCTTCCCCTCCCTCCCACCCCTGGTCACTCCCATACACCCACCCCCCTGATGCTGGGATCTCCCAGACGAGTGTGTGTGCTGAGCAGGGAGTTCTTGGTTGAACTGCGGGTGTCCAGCTTGTAACTTTAAGGGGAGAGATCAGGAAGTCTCACATCGCCGTCGCTCTCGTGCTTTGGTTTTCGTGCAGCCTCTGAGCTCTCGGTTTCAGCTCTATCCATTCTTCTGGTGCACGTAGTTCTAAAAAGTGTAGTTGTCTGATTTCTGGCCAAACAGATAATAGAGCAAATCAGAAGCCAGGAGATGAGGGGAGGCAAACAGACAACCCTACGTGGCAAGAGTGGGCAGCCTGTGGTAGCAATGCGAGCTATGAAAAACGAACAGCTGGTGCCTCCAGGCGCCCCCACTGCCCAGGGTCTCCCCGCTGCCCAGGGTCTCCCCGCTTCCCTGCAATCCACCAACTAAAGGGTTAATGCCCGGCAGCGCAGGGGCTTCTGGGCCCTCCCAGCGCTAAGTCTCCCTTCTGTCCTGACCGATTGTGGGCGTTAGTAATTTGGATATTGCGTAGGAACCTAGGTGAACACTGCTTTAATAACTGAGGAAGCTAGTTAATTTCCTCCTCCCACAATATCAGATGTAAGAAATAAAAAATATATATATCAGTTAGGGGCCGTTCCGTGGGGTGAGAGCAGCCCTATGTGGTTGCAGGCCCTCTGGGCATCGATATATTACAATGCAGGATAATAATTAACTTTCATGTTAACTGGCCTCAGTCATTAAGAAAAGTGTAATTACATTCAGCTTTATCTTCTTTAAGGAAGTAGGGAAGAGTGCGACATGCTTCAGAAGTTTCCATCCAAATGGACTGCATGTCTTGCTGCTTATGTCAAATTGAGCCTTTAACCGTCTAGAAAACTCGCTTCTCTGGAACGATTCGTTCTTCGTGACTCCAGACCAGAAACGCCTGAATAAAACAGAGTGATGTCCTGTCTGCTAGTCTTTGTAGCCGAAATGTCCATATCCTGCCGTAGCCAGAGTCATCCTTCCATGCCAGTCCTGTGCAGGCCTGAGCGTCGGCTCACCTGGCTCACCTGATAACTCCTCCTGGCTCCCCTGGACTGACACGCTCCCTGCTCCCCTGGGCTGGTCACCCCTCCCTGCTCACCTGGGCCGGTCACCCACCCCTGCTCACCTGGGCCGGTCACCCACCCCCTGCTCACCTGGGCTGGTCACCCACCCCCTGCTCACCTGGGCTGGTCACCCTTCCCTGTTTACCTGGGCTGGTCACCCACCCCCTGCTCACCTGGGCCGGTCACCCCTCCCTGCTCACCTGGGCCGGACACCCACCCCTGCTCACCTGGGCTGGCAGTGCTTCCCTGTTTGTCTTGGCTGAGAGTACTTCCCTGCTCACCTGGGCTGGCCACAGCACCCTGCCCTTGTCTTCTCGTTGCCTCAACGGGCCTGCATCAGGGAGCCGTGGTGGCCCAAGGAAGAACAAAAGCTCCTTTCTCATTCGTGACATTATGGGGTGATGAAAATGGCATGCCTGTCAACCCGTCCCACAGATAGCCCCTCAAACTAGGCCCTAGAAGAAAACAGGCCTTTAAACTGAGATGCAACCTTGACAGGCTGGAGGTGTGGTCAGATGAAGCAAGTCTAACGTGGCACGCTAAAAAAAACGAGACAAAACCCCCAAACTGAAACAAACAACGTGCTTCACAAGTGCCCGGAGACTCGTGTTCAAAGCTAATGGGAAATTTTAGGGTCGAAGGAGACGGCGCGTTAGGAAGTGGGCAACCAAAGCAACCTGACCCGACCCTGTGGGTTATGTCCCTGGGGAATGCTTCCCAGGGGAGGGGAGACCCTCTTTCTCTAGCCACGTTTCCTCATTCGAGATGGGACTTATGCTTTATGGGCCTGGCCGGTCTGATGGCTTAATTAACTTAATTACTCATTCCAACCACCTACCTGTTACCAACATCAGCCGGCTGCACAGATTGCCAGCCAGCTCAGGCTCTTGCCTGAGCCAAGGACACGGAGAACCCCGAGCACAGCCTCAGGCCTGGTGCACGAATGTGTTGCAGGAGGGGTCCACGGTGGGGCTGCCAAGATGTCAGGGTCGCAGAGGGACCCGTGCACTTACTATGAGGACTCAGTGGGACAATGAAGGCACCAGGGCTCCCTGGGTTTCCCAGAGCGTGACCGCAGGACAGCAGTGTGCCGTGGGGAACAGAGGCAGGGAGCCATTGGACATGGGACACTCTCCATGGCCCCAGCACGGGCGCGCAGGGGTCCTGCTCCTGGAGCCCCCTCTGAGCATCTCTTCCTGCATCTGCTCACTGCCACGGCCCCTCCTTCCCCTGCTCTGTGCAGCTTGTCCCACCCGTGCTTGCTGACTTGGGGCTCCTTGACGCTCCAGCCTCCTTCCACCTCAGCAGATCTGAACCTCCCGGCTTCCACCACGTCCTGACCTTGCAGGCCCAGATCCCTAATTCTGTCCCTGGGTCCCCCCCCGCCCAAATTCAGATGGCTCAACTTGTGTTTCCTGCCCACTAGATGTCATTGGTCCTTGGCCTGCCTAAAGGTCACGGCCCATCCTTGCTGTCCTCAGCAGAAGTGAGACTCTCGTGGGATCTACAGGGTGGTCCTTCGGCAGGGCCAGGCCCAGCAGGCAGGGCGTGGCTTACTGGTAAAGGTGGCCGAGTGGGTTTCTAATGGCGGAAAATGGGGAAAAGTGCTCCATGAGTTGGAGAAGGAGTTCTTCATTTTTGCCTCTAGTTCCCTCACTAACAGGCTGGGTGACAATGATAAGCCACAACCTTTTTCCACAGAATGAGGGGTCTGAAGGGATGGAAATGCCACTTGCCACATCGCTGCTCTGAGGACAACACACAGATTTGTTGTTAATCCCCAGGAGGGAGGTGCCTCAACAAACCCTGTTAAAGATGGGAAAACTGAGGCACAGAGTGGTTGAGTAACTGGCCAGAAGTCACACAGCTAGTAAGTGGCGGAGCAGGGGTCTGAACACGGTCAGTCTGGCTTCAGAATCCTTGCCCTGCACTGCGCTGAATTCACGGCCACGTTACTACGCCAGCGTCCCTCAGACTCCAGGACATGAATGTGGTTGGGGGCTTAGCTCTGCTCTCCTGAGCAGGACAGCCCTTTGCTTCTGGCCAGGGTGGCAAGCGCCCTACAGAGACATTGCTGTCCTTTGCCGGTGCCCTCTCTGAAGGTCATGTGAAATGCTAGCCTGTCAGCAGGCATCAACTCAAAAGCTTCTCCCTCAGCTGTTGACCCAAGTGACGCAGGAGGATTAGACAATCCACTGATGTGACATGTTTGATTGATTGGGGCATGATGGAGCCCACAACAGCTGTGGGACACGTGTACTTCACGGGGAAACATGGGCACACACTCCAGTTCGATGGCCCAGATGCACGTCTTAGGACGTGGCTCCTGAGCTGGGGCATCGGGGTGAGACGCTGAACTCGGGGTGAAGTTAAGAGCGTCTGCCTCCAGTGAAGAGTCTCCCTCCCATGACCACATGGTGGGGGGCGGGGGGCAGGCCGTTTCCCAAGGTGCCTGGCAGAGGCCTGCAGTGGTGGCTGGTGACAGTTGCCGAGACAGACAGAAAACACTAGGTGGGACCTGGCGAGGATTTTCTGGCCCTGGCGATGCCCCCTCCAGACCTCAGGGCGTGGCTCACAGGAGTGAGGGTGCGGGGTGTGCCCCTGTGCCTGGGGCCTTTCCTGTCCCCGAAGCTCCCCATCCACAAAGGCTGCCCTGTGTGGCCCTTCAGGTGAGTTTTCATAAGACAGGGCATGGAGCAGCCAAACCAATGGGCTCCCTGGACATGGTAATGACACCGGGGAGGTCAGGAGGTGGTCAGGCACGTGCACACCGTCTCGCCATATAAACGGAGTCAGTAGGGCCATTGTGGGGAGGTGTTATTGTTTCCGAGGGTGCAGCAGAGGGCGGATCAACCTGCCGGCCTTGGCGAATTGTGGCTCACAGTTCGTTATTGGGCTTCTAAAGACAGAGCTCCCCGAATCGGTCCCGATCGCAGAGCTGCAGTACCAGGATGGCTCCGGTGGCACTGATGGCTCTGCTCCTCGTGGGAGCCCTGGCCCAGCATGGGTCTGAGTGGACGTACTCAGGTAAGCCCCCACCCCAGGGGTGAAGCGAGGCCGACCACGCACAACTGTGCCCCCCCCCGGGCTGGGATCTGCCCATCGTCGGCTCCATGTCCGGGGTGTGCGGACGTCACACGGAACCCACACCTCGATGAGGGAAGAGAGGGACTAGCTGTGCCCAGACCCCTGGCCCACCTGCAGCTCTTCTGCCCACGGTGCTGGCGTGGGGGCCTGCTCACGGCTTCTGACTGCCAAGTCACTTGCTCTCTTGGTCTGTGAGTGGAAAACGAAGCTCTTAGGAAGGGCTGACCGCAGTCTTGCCGAGAGCGTGCAGGGCTTGGGGGAGCTTCCCTCTCGGCAGGTTCGTGACCTGTGGTTCACCCAGAATGTCACGACAGGCCGGACACCCGGGACCTTCAGGTAGACTCCAGCTGCCCTCCCTCGGGTGCCAGGACCCTGCTGAGCCTGGAATCCACACCTCACTGAAACACAACCTTTAAATGTAAAATTGAAGCCCCCGGCACTGAGCCCACGTGTGGGCCAAAGACAGGAAGACCACCGCGTCTGTGGGGTTCGGCCACGGCATGCTCCCTCCACGTGGCCGTGCAGAGCGCCTGCCTCCCTGCCCCCCATCCTTTCTGGGCAAACCTCTCTGCACAGCCCCCCCACCGCCCACCCCGGACACATGGCAAAGCACATTCAGGGTGGAGGTATGTCCTGTTAAGTCAAGGGTAACAGGATTAGGAGCATTGCAAGGAGGCTCAGAAAGTCCAGCTTCAGGGGCCGGACAGCCAGCGCTGACCAAGGGCCCTGCTCTGGAGCGGAGGAACCCCACACGAGGCCACCGGCCCACTGTGTTGGAACAAGGCTGAGAGGGGGAGAGCAGTCGGACAGGGCAGGTCTTGTCCTCACCAGCTCGGCCCGGCCTCTGGGACTGTCACCAAGGGCCTGGGAGAACTCGGGGGCAGCTACTGCTGGGCCCTTTGGGAATGCTTGACACCCACCCACGCCCCCAACGCTGGCAAAGCCTTTTGATCTTGACTGTGCTCAAGAAGTTTGGCCTTGATCCTAGCATCTATCTGCCTCTAGGAAAGAATTGTTTAAAAACTGGTTTGTATATTAAAGAAAAGCAGAATCGACTTTTCTATGGCAACACTAAGCCACCTCGAGAGGCCCCAATACAAACAGGCTGAGCCCTTACCACGCAGCTGTGCCCCAGGGGGAGGCAGAGCCTGGGTCCCCGTTGTGGGGGACTGAGACCAGGCCCCGCGGTTGTTTGCGGGCCACCCCTCTCCCCACGATGGTTGGTAAGAAAGATACATTTCCTTACCCTGATGTTTTTTACACTCATCATTTGCTCACGTTGGAACCTGGCGCTTCCTCTCTTGCCCTGAATCCATAGGTGTGGATTTCCTGGGGTCTTTCCTGGGGACCAATTGAAAGGGGCTGGAGCGAGGAAATAGTGGGGTGTCCTGCTGTTCCTGCCACCCCTGCCGCTACTGGGGGGGGGATGTCACTGTTGGGGGCTGGGAAGGAAACTGTGCCCTTGAAAGCAGCACAGTGACGCTGAGCCCAAGGAGCCCCTGGTACCTTTGTCAGCTGGCAATCTACCCAAAGGGAAGAATCGTCCAGACTGAAGCTCTGTGGTCAGGACTTTGATCATTTCCAAAACAGTCCGTCGTGTTCCCCAGGCAGGGGGTTGCAACAGCAGAGCCAAGAGCCAGCACCCACGCTCCAGACACCAGGGCGAATGTAGTTGACTTAGATGCCCCTCCTGCCTCCCTCTGAGGCCCTGCTTCTGCTTTCTAGAAGGCAGACCTTGGGTCTTGACCTTGGCATCCTGCCTGGACCCTGAGGGAGGGCCCCTGAGTTGCAGGCTCTGGCCGGAGCCCTGAGGGAGGTACCCTGGGACGGGCTCCGCCTGGCATCACCTCGAGCTGCGACCCCCTTGGCTCTCTTGTCTCAGAGGGGGCGCTGGATGAGGAGCACTGGCCCACGGAGTACCCTGCCTGCGGTGGGGAAAGACAGTCGCCCATCAACCTGCAGAGGAAGAAGGTGCAGTACAACCCCTCCCTGGAGGCTCTGACCCTGACCGGCTACGAGGCCCAGGGGCTTGAGTTCCCCATAACCAACACCGGCCACTCAGGTAAGGGGTGGGCGGGGGGCTGGAGGGCTGACCGGTGTTAAGACCCCGAAAAGAGGAGGCTCTTAAGAGGCTGTGCAGCCTCTGTGGTTGGACTCAGTCCCCCGCTGGCTCCTTCAGTCCCCATCAGCCTCTCCTGACCTCGCTCTGACCCAGCCAGAGGCAAATTCGGGTGATGGGGCAGTGCCTCGGAGGCCAGGCGGCCGGCCCACCTGTGTGCTCTGCTGATCTGTGACCCCCTCCGCGTTTCCGTTTCCGCTGCCGAGTCTGATTGGCTCCAAGTGCCCAGCAGGTGGGCCCAGGGTTTCTCAGAGGTTTCAAAGCAGAGCTTGTCTTCTGTTCCCTCTGAGAAAAGGGGTGAAGGTCAGGCAGGAAAAGCCGGGTCCCCACTTCAGAGAGCTGGACTGGACAGCTGTCCAATCCGTGCTTTATGTTCGCAGAACACTGTGGAGGCCAGAAGCCGCTTCCTCTGGGGTGTCCACTCCACTGCACCCCACAGCACATCAAACAGAGAACACAGTCCACATTACTCGTATTTTTTCATGTATTTTGAAAGATTATTATAATTTAGCCTTTGAGATTATTTGGCTACTCTTTACAACTGGCTACGCATTTTCAGCAAGCTCCATGCACACTCAGGAATTCTACTGAAGGAAAAAAACCCTAATCTGCAAACTTTCAAGTCTAATGGCATTTTGATGAATACCAGGTTTAACAATAAAGTTGACATGATGTAAATAAACATTGATTAATTTTGATTTTGCAGGGTTATTTTAGTATTTTCAAACCTAACATATAAATATCTACTATTTACCTATTTATATATTATATAATAAATATTTAAATAGGCTTTATTTTTATTTTTTTAAAGATTTTATTTATTTTTAGAGAAAGGGGAAGAGAGGGAGGAAGAGTGGGAGAGAAACATCGATTGGTTGCCTCTCAAACACGCCTGACCAGGGACTGAACCTGCAATCTAGGCATGAGCCCTGACTGGGAATCGAACCGGCAACCTTCCACTTCACAAAGCCCAGCCAACTGAGTCACACTGGTCAGGACAGTGGACTTCAGTTTTTAGAGCAGTTTCAGGTTCATAGGGAAATTGAGCAGAAAGTACAGCGATCTCTCAACTACTCCCGGCATGCACGGCTTATCCCGTCGTGAATGGGACTCACCAAAAGGCTACTTTTTTTTTTTAACCAAGGCTGAATCTACACTGACACATCATAATCACCCAACATCCATAGTTTCCCTCAGGGTTCACTCCTGGGGTTGCGCATTCTATGGATTCTATGGGTGGGACACGCATGTAATGACATGTGCTCATCACTGTAATGTCACACAGAGCACTTTTCCCGCCTGTTATTCTCTGTGCTCTGGCGAGTCATCTCTCCTTCCACCCCCACCCCTGGCAACCACTGACCTTCCTGCTGTCTCCCAAGTTTGGCCTTTCCCAGAATGTCACAGAGTTGGAATCACACAGTATGTAGCTTTTCAATGGCTTCTTTCGCTTGGCAATGTGCATGGAAGGTTTCCCTCCGCCTTTTCGTGGTGTGATCGTGCATTTCTTCTGAGCGTTGAATAGTACTCCGCTGTCTGGATGCTCCACGGTTCACTCGCTCATCAGCGGCCCAAGGACAGCTCAGTCGCTTCCAGGGCTGGGCAGTTTTGAATAAAGCCGCTATAAACACCCGTGTGCAGGATTCAGTGTGGACGTAAGCGTTCACTCCTCTGGGTAAACATCAGGAAGTGTGACTGCTGGATCGTACGGTGAGAGTGTGCTTAGTTTCGTGCGGAACCCTCTCCCAGAGCGGCTGCCCCGTGTTGCGTGCGTTCCCTCCAGCAGCGAGTGCGACTCCTGCCGCTCCTCGTCCTCGCCCATGTCTGGGGTTGTCAGAGTCCGGATTCTGGCCCTTCTAACAGGCGTGCGGCGGTGTCTCATTTTTAATTTGTATTTGTCTGGTGACATGGGGCGTGTGAAGCATCATTGCATATGCTTTCTGCCATCTGTGTATTTATTTAGTGAGGTGTCTGGTAAGATCTCTGGCCCACCTTCTAAGCAGGCCCTTTGCTTTCTCGCTGTTGAGTTGTAAGAGCTCATTGTACATTCTGCGTAACAGTCCTTTATTGGATGTGCGGTTTGCAAATATTTTCTCCCAACCCCGTGGCTTGTCTTCTGATTGTTTCGATACTGTCTTTTGCAGAACAGAAGTGTTAAATTTTAATGAAGTCCAGCTTATCAATGATTTCTTTCATTAAGCCAGTTATGATTAATGTTGTATTTAAAAAGTCATCACCACACCTGTGGTCATCTAGGTTTTCTCTGACGCTGTCTTCCAGGAGTTGCACAGTTTTGTGTTCTACACTTGGGTCTGTGATCCACCTGGAGTTGATTTTGGGGAAGGGTGTGAAGTCTGTGTGTAGGTTCGTCCTTTTGCATGTGGCTGTCCAGGTGTCCAGCGCCATTTGTTGAAAAGACTGTGCTCCATTGCGCTGCCTTTGCCCGTTGGCCGAAGACCGGTGACTGTGTCTCCGTGGGTCTGTTTCTGGACTTTCTGTTCCGTCCCACTGATGCGCGTCTGTTCTTCGGACGGCTCCACTCCGTCCTGAGTGTGTGGCTTCACAGTACGTCTGGGAGCCGGGGCGTCGGCGCCCCGACTCCGCTCCTGTTCAGTGTGGAGCTGGCCGTTCTGGGTCTTTTGCCTCTTCACATCAACTTGGTCGGTTGGCTGACATCCACGGATTCCTTGCTGGGGTTTCGAGTGGGATTGTGTTGAATCGGGAGATCAAGTTGGGGAGGACTGACATTGTGACAGTGTGGAGTCCTTCTGTTCAGCAACATGGAATATCCCTCCGTTTATTTAGTCCTTAGGTTTCTTTCATCAAATTTCAGTACTTTTCCTCACATAGCTCTGGTATGTATTTTGTTAGATTTCTACCTAAATGTTTAATTTTGGGGGTTGCTCATGTGAATGGCATTGCATTTTTCATTTCAAATTCTACTTTATATTTTTATGTGCCCCATGTTTATTATATTAAACAGACGTAACTTACATTTCAATAAAAAGAAACTGAAAACACACCTAGATGTTGAGACAAATTGCTACAAAAGTTTCTTAAGCTTATTCTCCATTTCTCTATTGCGTTGTAGATCAGTGACGGTTGGTGGAGCAGTACTGATTAATACACATATTTTTAATGCCCCCGAGTGCCTATTCACAGACTCCAGGAAAGCTCACAGGCCTCAGGCACTGGGCTTTTAGTGGTCAGGGAGACTGACCACACTGTTCTCTCAAGGGGTGCTGTCAGCCCCTCCGTGCGTGGGCTCCTCGGAGGAGGGACCGTGGCTCGCTGACCGGCCTGTGCCAGCTCCTGGCCCAGAGCCTGACCGACGGTGCTCACTCTGGGGAGTGAAAGGAGTCACATAGTCCCAGAGACCCCAACCCCTCTTCTTACACCACGGGCAAGTTCCAAAATGGCCAGGGGTGGAGGGTGAGACTCTGGTTTGCACACCCACTGGCCATGGTATTTCAGGGCCTGTGCCTTCCCTGGGGCCAGCAAGCTAGACCCGCTACTTCGCGGTCCTGGTCCTGCTCCTGCCCTTCTGGGTCAGGGCCGGCAGGTGTGCACCCGGGAAGAGGCACCTGCCCAGCCCCGCTGACTCAGTGCCTGGCCCCCATGCCGCCCTGGGCGCC
>JAPYXV010004692.1:0-11150 GCA_028533065.1 Trachops cirrhosus
TCATTTCATACCAGTGTGCATTTTCATTCTGTGAAATAAAAAGAGTAGAGCATTACAAAAATGATCCTGTACTGCACACCACCTACCAAAACTGCTATAATTGCCACCTGCAGTAAGAGGCTTTTTTTCACTCCAATGCTGACTGTGATTACAACCACTGACTGCTCCAATTTTCTCTTTTGGGGCTTTTTCCCTTCCCATCACCCTCTAAAGAGCTTTTTCCCTAGGTTCAGACTTTTTATTGAACAGCCAACCTGGGTAACTCATCTATCCCCACAGATTCAGTGGTCATTTCTATGCATGAGCCACTCTCCAATCTCCCATTTTAGAGTGTTTCCAACTCAACTAATCATATTCTCCATTCCCCACCCTCAATAATCCTCTTCCTGTTGTCTCCATTTCTGTTAAATGGCACACCATATTCTAGTTACCCAGGTTTGGACTCCTCTTTGTTTCTCTTTTTTCCTATAAATCTAGTCAATTATTGACTTATGATTCCTTCTATCACTTACACCTTCCTCCAGTCTTCCTCACTCTAATTTCTCCTATATACTGCTGGCAGAGAAATCTTCCTGAATTGCTCCCCAAGTAAAACAAACAAACAAACAAAAACCTCTGATGGCTCATTATGATCTTCATCAAAAATCTAAACTCTTTAGCCTAGCATCAATGCTTTCTTTCTTAGTTTCCTTAGTAAAACCTTACCCACTTTTTAAGACCTCAAACACCATCTCTCCATGTAGTCTTCCTTAATCTCCATGGACAAAAGTAAACTTTCATTCCTTTAAATTGCTATCCTCCTCATGGATTTCTCCTCCACTGGAGCAGAGAGTGTGTTGTAAGCATTTTGTAGCTCCCTGCATAACCTAGCTCAAAGTAGGCACCCAATAAATCTACATTGAATAAATGAGCTAACATAAAGGGCTCTGAGTGAATAAAGTTTACGGCTATCTTTCTTTGTTGAAAATAGCAATAGCAATCCCCAACACTATTTACATTGATGAAAGCTTCATGGATGCTAAAGCAATCTTGGCATTAACCATTTATATTGTTGTTTATAAGGATTAGTGATTTGCTGAAGGTAGGAGAAGATACAGAACATAAGAATTTCCTTGGCTTTGTTGGATGGGGATGTGAAACAGCATTGTCTCTACCTTAAAAGCCCCATGCTAAACCCATCCCCATAATATGACCTCCAGTCTCTTCAAAATTGTTACCCTCAGACTTCCAGCCAAAATGGAGTCATAGGTAGATATACTTTGCCTCCTTGCAGAAACAAAAGAAGGACAATAACAAATTTAAAAACAAAAATATAACCAGACATGCCAGAAAATTAAACTTTATGGAAGTCCAACAACCAAGGAGTTAAAGAAGAAGCATTCATTCAGACCAATAGGAGGGGCAGAGATGGGCAGTCAGGGTGGAGAGGACACACCACAAAGCAGGAGCCAGAGGACTATGTGGTCCCATATTTGTGTGTGGATAAGCCAGGAGGAACAACTGGGGAGCCAGACAAACTGTACAGCCTAGGGTTCCAGCATGGAAAAAGAAAGCCTCAGAACCTCTGACTGTAAAAACCTGTGGAGGTTGCAGCAGTGGGAGAAACTCTGAACCTCACAGGATACTTCATTGGACAGACACACTGGGTCCTAGAACATACACAAACCCACCCACCCAGGAATCACCACCAGAAGGGCCCAATTTGCTTGTGGTTAGTGGGGGAAGTGACTGAAAGCCAGACGAGAGCCAAGAAAGTGGCATTGTTCCCTTTCAGATCCCTCCTTCACATACAGCACCACAATGCATCCATGTGGGTTGCCCCACCCTGGTGAATACCTAAGGCTCCACACCTTACTACATAACAGGCACCGAGACAAAAAAATATGGTCCAAATGAAACAACAGATCAAAGCTCCAGGAAAAAATATAACTAAGTGATGAAGAGATAACCAACCTATCAGATGCACAATTCATAACACTGGTAATCAGAATGCTTACAGAATTGGTTGAGTATAGTCACAAAATAGAGGAAAAAGTGAAGGTTATAAAAAGTGAAATAAAGGAAAATATACAGGGAACCAACAGTGAAGGGAAGGAAACCAAAACTCAAATCAATGATTTGGACCAGAAGGAAAAAATAAACATTCAACCAGAACAGAATGAAAAAATAAGAATTCAAAAAAAAAAAATGAGGAGAGGCTTAAAGTTGTCTGTGACAACTTTAAATTTTTTCCAACATCCAAATCATAAGGGTGCCAGAAGGACAAGAGGAAGAGCAAGAAATTTAAAACTTATTTGAAAACATAGTGAAGGAGAACTTCCTCAATCTGACAAAAGAAATAGACTTCCAGAAAGTCCAGGAAGTCCAGCAAAGCTATCATTTAGAATGGAAGGGCAGATAAAGTGCTTCCCAGATAAGGTCAAGTTAAAGAAGTTCATCATCACTAAACCTGTATTATATGAAATGTTAAAGGGACTTATCTAAGAAAGAGATGATTAAAAATATGAACAGTAAAATGACAACAAACTCACAACTATCAACAACTGAACCTATAAAAAACAAAAGCAAAAATGAACTAAGCAAACAAGTAGAAGAGGAACAGAATCACAGAAATGGAGATCCCATGGACGGTTATCAGCAGGGAGGGGGAGGGGTGAGAATGGGGGAAAAGGTACAGGGAATAAGAAGCATAAATGGTAGATACACAATAGACAGGGGGAGGTTAAGAGTAGTATAGGAAATGGAGAAACCAAATTACTTATATGTGTGACCCGTGGACATGAACTAAGGGGGAAGAATGCTGGTGGGAGGGGGAATGCAGATGGAGGGGAATAAAGGGAAGAAAAAATGTGACAACTGTAACAGCATAATCAATGAAATATATTTTTACAAAACTGTTAACCTCAATATTATAGGGCTGGAATCGGCATACATTATATAGCTATTTGTCCCTCACTTACCACACACTGCCCTCCTTTTTCACTCTGATCACTTTCTTGTGACGTTAAATAATACAGTCACTTGAGTTAGATATCTGGCACACATCCTTAACACTTCCTTCTCCTTCAACACCCAGTAACTGACCCAGGTCCCATCAATTCTACCTTTAAAATGCATTCACTCATATATGAATGTTCATAGAAGTGTTATTCATGATAACCAAAATGTGGAAACAACTCAAAATACATTGATGGATAAATGGATAAACAAAATGGTATATCCATACAATGGGATATTATTCAGTCATAAAATGAAATAAAGTATGGATACATGCCATAACATGGATTAACCTTGAAAACATGATGTTAAGTGAAAGAAGTAAGACACAAAAGACTATGTATGTTTCCTCTTATATGAAGCAGCCAAAATAGGCAAAGTAGACTAGTAGAAAGTAGATTAGTGCTTGCCTAAGGGTGGAAGGTAGGAGTGATTCAGGAAAAATGGGAACTGAATGGTGATGAGTACAAGGAAAATGTTCTAAAACTGATTGTGGTAATGGTTGCATAATTCTGTGAATGTATTAAAAGCTGTTGAATTGTATAATTTAAATGGGTGAATTGTAAGGTATATGAATTATATCTCAATAAAGCTGTTATAAAACATTTATATTAAGTTAAAATTATATATGTTCTTTTTATCTCCATTGCCACCATCTTAGTTCAAATTACCATAATCTCTTATTAAACTACCATATAGCCTCTTAACTGGCCTCCCTCTTCCCGTCCTGCTTTCCTACAATGCATTCTCCACATAAGAATCAGAGTGATCTTTTATTTATTTTTAAAAAGATTATATTTATTTATTTTTAGAGAGAAGGGAAGGAGAAAGAGAGGGAGAGAAAGAGCAATGTGTGGTTGCCTCTTACATGGCCCCTACTGGGGACCTGACCTGCAACCAAGGCATGTGCCCTAGACTGGGAACCGAACTGGTGACCCTTTGGTTCTCAGGCCTGCACTAAATCCACTGAGCTACACCAACGAGGACCAGATTGATCTTTTAAAAGTTTAAATTAAATGTTAGTCTCCTGCTTAAAACTCTTCAAGGACTTCCAATTGCACTTAAGACTAAAACCCATCATCCTTAACATGGCCTGCAAAATACCATACAATATGGCCTCTTCCTACTTCTCCAACCTTTTGTTGTCACTCTTCCTTACTTTAAATACTCCAGATGTGTTCAAGGAGGCCAAGTTCTTTCCCAATGTGGAATCTGAAATATGCCCCACCCAAGTGTTTCCCATCCCTTCATAGGCTGTACTTATCTTCCATGTCTCCGCCTAAATATGACTTCCTCAGAAAGGCTGATCATGACCCCCCAGCACACACACACAATTTAAGTCAGGACTCTCTTTAGTCAAATAACACCAATGATTTTTTTCTCTTTCACAGCACTTGTTCATGTTTTGTACCTTTAAATTTGTATAATTTGTTTACTGTCAAGACTCTTAGCTTCATTAGGACAAGAATTGCATCTGTCTTATTCAAAGTGAAGGAATTAAGAAGTACAAATTGGTAGTTACAAAATAGTGAAGAAGATGTAAAGTACAGCAAAGGGAATATAGTCAAAATGTTCTAATAACTATGTGCAGTGTCAGATGGGTACTAGATTTATCTGGGAGAACACTTTGTGAAGTATATCATTGTCTAACCACTATGATGTATGTCTGAAACTAATACAAAATAATATTGAATGTAAACTGTAATTGAAAAATAAAATTAAAAAATCACTATGTATACATCCAGGGCTTTTCACTTACTAGATGTTCAATATTTGCTAAATGAGCGAATTTTTCATAAAGGTCTTGTTCCAACCTGCTACCTTCATTTAGAAGATTTGACCACTAATATTCCTATAAAGAACAACCAGCAATGATATTAAGGGTGTGATATAATTTGTATCAAATGTTTTTTCTTCATTTGAAAACGCACTTCTTACCTGCTCATTTTTTTGTTTTTCCTGTAACTTAAGCTGCTCCAGCACAGAGTGTAAATGATTCTGAAAAAAAAATTGTATAAATGATACATGCTGAGTCTCAAAAAAAAAAAAAGACCAAGAGTGACAAAGAGTGTGGCAAATAATTTGATAAGTAAGAAAACTGTCATTCATAACAGAACAGCAACTCTTTTTGAAAAGATTTAGAATATAAAAACTGCATCCCCTAACTACAAGACCATTGATTTGATTTTATATAGCCTACATAACATTTTATCTTGTCCTAAAATAAATGGTTGGAACACCTTAGTATTACATTGTTCTAGTTTAGCACAAATCCTTTGACTGTGGTGAACTATTTAAAAAGGTGGCTTGTAACTTGGTGTTCACTCCTTCATTTTCCTGCACTTGGGGAGAATATTTCTTCTTAACTAGTATTGCATGCTGCAACAATAATAATATACCATATATGTATATCTTTCAAAGTATGTCCACATCTATTATCTCACTTAGTTTTTCTAAAGGATAACACTTTAAGTAAGTACAGTCCCATATCATTTTGCTCTCTTTTGATGACTACAGCTCTACAGAAAATGAAACCTGGCAAGGAATTCTCCAGATGCTTCTGAATTTCCCTCACTATAGAAAGGAAAACAAACATAGTATAAACATACATTTTCCTTTTATTAAAATTTGTATTAATAAAAATAAATCTAGATATTTATTCTTGTTCAAGGATGCATCATAAAATTTAAAAGCAAATTTAATTAATTCTCTTTCACTGCATACATTTTGGTACAAACAGTGTTCAGTCTATGTCCTACCATTTTCTGTGGTCCTTGGCATGTTACTTAACATCTTTGAATTTCAATTACTTATCTATAAAATGGGAATAGTGACAGTACCTATATTTCAGAGATATGAGGATGGAATGAGATGATTCATGTAAAACGTTAAGCTTTTTATGTGCCTTTCACATAGGAAATGCTCAATATTGGCAATTATTAGCTCAAGTCCCCTGGCCCCTTCCCCAAAAACATTTATATGACATGATTAAAACTATTCAGATAAAAGTAAATGGGACTATCCATTATTAGGGATTTTGGAAGAGTTTGTTTAGCTTCATGAGTGAACAAGAATGCTGCTCAGAGGGGACATGAGTGGAAACACAAGATGGGATTTTTAAAGTAAGATACCAAGATCTTATACCAACCAACAAGAATTTACCTTGAGTGTCAGGTTTTCCACTTTCTTGATGAGATCTTTCTGTCTTTGTGCTCTGCACTGAATCTCTTGGAGCTTTTTCTCCATATAATGAATATGCTTCTGAATTTCCATGACTAAAAGAGATAGACAGAAACTTTATGCTTTTAAACACAGCTTAAACTAGTGGACTGAAATCCAAATGAACTAAAAGCCCACTACATATCTGAGCAATAACTTTTCAAACTTAGCTTTGCATCTAATGTGTGCTTAGAGTCAATCTTTAGCATTATCATTCACTCTCTCCCACCCCATTGTTTTTTCTTTTTTTAAATAATAAATAAATGATTTTTTATATTTTAATCATTATTCAAATACAGTTTCTATCCTAACTTACCTATTGAACTGGCTCCTCCCTTTGCCTCACACTGGTCAAATTCAATTAACTTGGCCTGTAGCTCCCTTTGCAGATTCTCTTCATAATACTGTTCATTTTCTTCATTTTCATCATCATAGTAAAATTCCTCGTCCTCCTCATCAGTTTTGTCCTTGTCCTTATCATCATCACTGCTACTGCTAGAATCAGTGAGCATCTCCCGAAGCATACGATATTCTATTGGTTTTAAGCAGGAAGAAGGTGAAACTACCTGAAGCTTTTCAAGTGACTCCCACTCCAGCTTCAATTATACTCCTTCCCCTCAAATTTACTGGGCAACCAATGAATTTTATAAGTAATTTTTCATGTAGGAAGACTATTCCCTTCAAAAAACAAGGACAGGAAATACAAAACACTGTAACATTCATTCATGTATTCAATGATCAAGATAGATAATCTAAGGGCCCATAGGAATTTAGAATATGAGGGACTGATGGGAGATTACAACCCGGATCTAGAACCTACAAAGTACTGAAGGACCAATAAGAGGAAAGAAGGGCAAAGCCATCCTTTTCCTGTAATTTCCCTGTAAGAATATGGAGAATGGTCTTATACAGGGTCAACACCTACCCTCTCTGAAGCTCCTGTTTTTTGCTTTTATTAATGTACCCGATGAGCTATGATCCTGTTTATAGCCACTTGTTCCTGGGGATATCTCAAAGCTTGGAATGGAGCCTTTACTTTCTAGTTCCTTGGTTTCACCTTCAGCAATGACTTCCCATTCTGAAAGAAGGGGTAGTCAAGGAAAAAGGCAGAAAGAAAGGAAAGACAATGTTGAAAGGGAAGAAGCTCTGCTGAAAGTGCTATTTATATTAATCCAACTTCAGGCCTCTCTATCTAGGTTCCTAGTATGGGGAAGTGCCTTATATTGAATTAAACAAGTAGATAAATATTTATTACATGAATTCACTGTTCCTAGGTAGAAAATAACATTTCCAAAAATTATATGTTCTATACATCAAAATCAGCACACAAATATCAGAAGTGATGGCTTGTCAGCAAGTGCATATGGGATGGAACAGACTACACAAAACATATTTAGTATAAAAGGATACGGACATTGACAGCGTCAGCATCAGAACGCAGCAGTCTTTTCACTTCCTTTTCCACATCAGGAGAGTCAGTGTACTGGGCCAGAGTAGGGGCAGGAGGAATACCAGTAATGTCATTTAACATTCTGTGTTTCCCATGAATGCCCTTTTCCTACACACAAATACATTTAAATAATTAACCCTCTCTAAGATATCCATCCAAATTTGTACTTTAAGTAATACTATTTATGAAGGAATCTTGACCAGGAGCTACAGTTTTGTATGGTAAGCTTATTTTTTTCCCAAATTACTTGAGACATTTAATCTTTTCAATCTGCAACTCTATGTAAAAGACTTCTATCAGGGGTGCAGCCCTTAAGCCTCAGTTATTATTTGCCCTGACCCACATTGGCAAATAACTATAATTACTTATGTGTTATTTAGAATTAAGTTGATTTAAAGATCCAAAATCTCAGATTCCACTTCCTCACATCTTTATTAGTAGAGGTTTTCCTATTTTAAAAAAGGATCCTAGCTATGTGTTCTCCCTTATCTCCAGCTTTAGACAATTATCTCCACAGCAACTGATTCATCATGCCACAAATATAAATTAAAACTTTGAAAAGGAATAAGCAATTGCAAACAACTGCTAGTAAAAGTGAATCCTGGTTTCTAAGAAATGGCTTTTTAAATAAATATCACAGGAAAAAAAGCAAATTAGAATACACAGAGTCACTGGACACATTGTCAAATTGTATCATTTCCTCTAGGAGTTATCAGACATTACACAATAAATTCATTTTTCAGTGAATCAAATTCAGTGTATGTGTATGACAATGGGGGCTAGAATACCTTTATGATTTCTTTGATTTGTTTGAAATTAATGAGCTATGAAATAAAACATACTAAGGGGAAACAATAAAGTTATATTATGACTGCTCTACCTCAGTAAAGCTGACCTCTTCAACTTGTTTGAAATCATCCCGCTATAAAATAAAACACAATAAACAATGAAGTTAAAGTACAATTGTCATATTTCACTAAAACTTACAGTCCTAAAATTATTTTTAACTTAGGTTTACATTTAATAGGCATTCAATGAATGCTTTTGATGTATAGTATAAAAGACAAGACAACCATGTCCACAGATTCAAAGATTAGGAAAGATGTCAATTCTCCCCAAATTAATCTATAAGTTTGATACAATTCCTACCAAAATTCCAACAAGGCTTTTCTATAGACATAGACAAACTTATTCTCAAATTTATAAGGAAAGGTAGAGGCTCTAGAAAGGTTAAAGCAATATTTACAAAGGAAAATAAAGTGATAACAGCCTTTTTTAAGTTTAATCTTTATTGTATTTTTCCATCACCATTTAATTCTTTTATACCACCTCCCCCCAGCAATCACCACACTGTTGTCCATGTTCCTCCACTCCCTAGTCATCCCCACTAGCTGTCATCTGCTCTCCATCTATGAGCTGGTAACAGTCTTCTTGATTTTGTGACATTATATAGCTACATTGTGATATCAGTGGAGAAATCAACACGTAAATAAATGGAACAGAACAGGGAACCCAGAAAGAGATTCACACAAATATATCCAACTAATTTTTGACACAGGTACAAAAGAAATACAATGCAGGAAGGACAGCTTTTTAAACAAATGGCGCTAGAGCAACTCAGCATGTAAAAGCAAAAAAAAAAAAAAAAGAACTTTGAACTAAACATTGCACATTTTATAAAAATTAACTCAAAACTGGATTGTGCACTTAATTGCAAAATTTACAAGTTTTAGAAAAAAGATATAGGAGAAAATCTTCAAGATCTAGGCTGGGCAAGGAATTATTTGACTTGACACAAAAAGAAAAATCCTTAACAAGAAAAATCAATAAATTGGATTTTGTCAAACAAAAAACTTTTGTTTTTTGAAAGACCCTGTGAAGAAGATGAAAAGACCAGCTACAGACTGGGAGAAAATATTTGCAAACCAGGTGTCTGACAAAAAAAAATGTTTAGAACATAAAAAGAACTCTCAAAACACAACAATTAAAAAATCTATTTAGAAAATGTGGCAAAAGGCAAAATAGACATGTCACCAAAGTGGATATACAGATGGCAAATACACTCAAAAACATATGAGGGTATGTTCAACATCATTAGCCATCAGGGAAATGCAGATTAATACCACAGTGAGATCACTACACACCTATCAGAATGGCTAAAATAAAAAAAAAATAGTGACAATACCTAATGCTGGTGAAGATAGAGAAGTTAGATCACACATACATTGTTGGTGGGAATGTAATATGGTTCAGCCACTCTGTAAAACAGTCTAGCGGCTTCATATAAAATTAAACATGCAACTACCATATGAGTCAGCAATCGCGCTTTCGGTCACTTATCCTAAAAGAATGAATACTTATGTTCACACCAAAACCTGTTTGCAGTTTTATTTATAATAGTCAAAAACTGGAAACAACCCAGATGTCTTTCAATGGGTGGACAGTTAAACAAGCTGTGGTACATTCATACCATACAATTAGTAATAAGGACTTCCGGCCAAGATGGAGGCATGGGTAGACGCTCTGTGCCTTCTCGCACAACCAAGATAGGGACAACAACGATATAGAAACAAAATAACAACCAGAACTGACAGAAAATTGAAGTGTATGGAAGTCGGACACCCAGGATTTAAAAATAGACACGTTCATCCAGACCGGTAGGAGGGGTGGAGTCAGGCCAGGCGAGAGACGTGGAGCAGAGACGGGAGCAACTGGGGCAGCACGCAAGTCCACAGCAGGCAGACCGTGGGCGTACAAGCAGCGGTGGCTGGTGGGCCCCGGCCAGGGGGTGGCGACCAGCAGACCCAGCAGGTGGCGACTGGCAGACCCAGAGAGGCGGCCGTTGTGAAGCAAGGCACTGCGCGCAACTCAGGGTCCCAGCACCGGGAAATAGAGCTTTGGGGCACTGACTGAAAAGGAGGGTCCTGCGGGGTGCACAGGCCCACCCACACCGGAATTGGTGCCAGAGGGGCCCAGTTAGTTTGTGGAAAGCTGCGGAGGGGTCTGAGGTGCTACAGAGAGCAAAACAAGCGCCATTGTTCCTTCTCGGACCCCAACCCCACATATAGCGTCACAACTCAGCAACTGGGGTGCCCCACCCTGGTGAACTCCTAAGGCCCTGCCCCTCACTACAGGAGCTCAACAAGACCAAAAAAAAAAAAACCCAACAAAAAGATGGCTCTAACAGATGAAGAATTGAAAGCTCCAGAACCCATCCTTTTAAGTGACCAAGAGATAGCCAACCTATCAGATGCACAGTTCAAAGCACTGGTGATCAGGATGCTCACAGAATTGGTTGATTTTGGTTGCAAATTAGATGAAAAAATGCAGGGTACAATAAGGTTAATGAAGACAAATGCACAGGGAACCAATAGTGATGGAATGGAAGATGGGTCTCACATCATTGGAGTGGACCAGAAGGAAGAAAAAAATATACAACCAGAAAAGAATGAAGAAATAAGAATTCAAAAAAATGAGGAGAGAC
>JAPYXV010004693.1:0-11147 GCA_028533065.1 Trachops cirrhosus
AAAAGGTACAGAGAATAAGTAGCATAGATGGTAGGTAGAAAATAGACAAGGGGAGGGCAAGAATAGTATGGGAAATGTAGAAGCTAAAGAACTTATGACGCATGGACATGAACTAAAGTGGGAGAATGTGGGTGGGAAAGGGTGTGCAGGGTGGAGGGGAATGAAGGGGGGGAAATGGGACAACTGTAATAGCATAATCTATAAAATATATTTTTTAAAAAACCTCTGACTGGGAGTATTGTTAGTTAAAGTGCCAAAGCCAGTACAAAAGGAATTGGGAAAGCCTGTAGCTGTGCTAGCATGAGGTTATGGTCTCATTTGGGGCAAGTGGCAGACCAACCAGGAATTTATGGGGAAATCCTAGAAATGAAAAAGCTATAGAAAGGCTAGATAAACTCATCCTGTATTCTTTGTTGACTGGAAACTACACACATGTGCAGGAGAGACTTGAGAGAGCCTAATGTAAAGGGAAAGACAAGGAAGACTTGAGAACTGGCTGAACTTTGAATGAACTCCCCAGTCCACAAACATACCCATCAGCAGAGGGTGGAACTTGTACCAGCCCAAGATATTTAGGTACACTTTTGCCTAAATTATTGATTGATCACTAAGCTATGCAAACATAGCAATGACCTCTTGGAAGTTAGGCTAAAAGAATAAAAATCAGTGTAAAAAAATTGGGCAGAGACATCAGTAGCCACACATCACAAAGGAGAGAGATTCTACAGTTTAAATATAGGAAAGTTACAAAAAGAAAGAAAAGAGAACCTCAGAGGTAAGAATCAGAGTCTAGAGTTCCAACAATATATTTCTTAGAATAGAAATTTTTAACAAAAGTTATGAAACATACAAAGTATTAGAAAAGTGTGATCATATTCTGGAATAAAAGGAGAAGTTAGTTCTGTTTTCTGATTTCCTCAAAGACATCAAAGCAGGACAAAAAAGGGGTTCTGTGACAAAACCAGCAAATCCAGTGATGGAAAGTAACTTCACAGAGTGATCATATCATGAATTCCCAACTGGCAGGTCACAGTCAGTACCCCAGACATATAACACTTTTAGTAAAAAGTTTATCTTTGCCTGAAGTAAGCCTTGTTCATTGTTCTTGTGCATGTAGATTAACAAACCTTTGAAATGCCAGAGAAATCCTCTTTCTCAGACTCCTTAAATGTAACTAACCTCAAGAGAGCACATAATCTTGTTCACTCTCCTGTAATCCAATCCCCACCTTGTTTTCTCCCACCTTTATTTGATCGTCCTAAATTCCAAAGGCAGAAAAGAAACAGCAAACTGTCATTCTAGAATGCATTTTTCTCAGTGTTGGAAGCTTGCTTCCAGGTATGTCCTCTGTTTGGCTCTAATAAGCTCTTATAAAAATGTCTACAGGTTTGGATGTTCTTATGTTGACACATCCATTACTAGTATGCACAAAGAATTAAAGAAAACTAATTTTAAAGAAGTAAAGAAAAATGCTATACCCACTGAAAGTAGGGAACGTAATAGAAAAATATAAACTATAAAAAGAACCAAATAAAAGTTTGAGTTGAAAAATGTAATAAACAAAATGAAAAATAGGTTTCAGAATAGATGTGAGATTACAGGAAAAGAAAATCCATAAATTCGAAGAAGATTAAAAGAAGCTACCCTTTTGAAGTACACAGAGAAATAGATTGAACAAAAATGAACAAATGAACAAATGTCCCACAGTGGTCCTTGGGACAGTATAAAGGATATCAACATGCCTGTAATGGGAGTCCTGAAGGAGAGAAGAAAGAAAAGGGAGGAAAAAAATTGAAGTAATAGTTCTTGAATATATGCTGAGTGTGCTGAAAAACAAACCTAAGTTGGAGAAACACAAAGAGAGTCACACATCTGAGTCAAACTGCTGAAAGCCAAAGACAATGAGAAAATCTTGAATGCAGTACAAGAAAAGCAACTGTCATGCCCCGGAGGACAACAACCTGTATATCAGCTGACTTTCCATCAGAGAAAAAGGGGCCAGAAGGCAGTGGAATGGCATATTCAAAGAACTGAGAGAAAGAGTGCTGAGCAATGTATATCTAGCAAACCTATCTTTCAAAAATGAAGGCAAAATAAAGTCATTCAAAGTTAAAAACTGAGAGGATTTGTAGCCTTCAGAACTGTCCCCTAAGAAATACTAAAGGAAGACTTTCAGGCTGAAAAAAAAAAATACCAGGTAGTAACTTTAATTCACAGAAGAAAATGAAGAGCAGTAGAAATAATACATATGTGACTAAATATAAAAGATTGCATAAATAGATATTGCTCTCTGTTCCTCTCTGAATTTCTTTTGTAAGTGATTGCATAAAGCAATAATTATAATGCTGTACTGTTGGACTTATAACTTATGAAGATACAATACATATGGCAATAATAGCACAGAAAAGAGAGGAAGAAATAGAGCTATATTGGAACAAAGCTGCTATATTTTACCAGAATTGTCATTATTAAACTGAAGCAGGCTATAATAAGTTTAGCTATATATTGTAACCCAGAGCACCACTAAGAAAATTAATTTTTAAAAATGGTTAATAAAACAACATAGGAATTAAAATGGCATACTAAAAATGTGTCCAGCACAAATAAAAGGCAGCAAGAGATGAACAGAGAAACAAAAGAAGACACAAGACATTCAGAAAACAAACAGCAAACTGGCATACATAAACTTCCCCATATCAATAATCAATTAAATGTGAATGGATTAAGCACTTCAATCAAAAAGCAGTCAGTGTCAGTCCAGATAAAAAAGCAAGTTGCAACTACATGGCATCTTGAAGAAAAACACTTTAGATTCAAAGGCTAATTTATATTAATAGATTGAAAGTAGAAGAATGGGAGAAATATATATGTACTGTGCAAACAGTTATCATAAATAGCTAAAGCACCTACTTTAATATCAGAAAAATAGAATTTAAGACAAGAATTATACAAGAGATAAAAAGGGGCATCATGTAATAATAAAAACATCAAAATATCAGGAATCTATAACAATTATAAATAGAGAGGCCCCGAATAACAAAGTGCTGAATACATGATGTGAACAGAATTGAAATAGACGACTTAGTAATTATAGTTGAAAACTTTAATTTCCTTCTCTCAGCAATTAAACTAGAAATAAGTTAATGAGAAGATAGAAGACTTGAACACCACCGATTACCTGAACCGAACTGACTAACAGGTGTCCTGGAACACTCCCGCTAACAACAGCAAGGTACACAATTGCTTCAAGTGCACATGGAACATTTTCCAGGATACATAGTATTAAATCATAAAACAAATATCAATAAACTTAAAAATGATCACAATTATATAAAATATATTCTCCAACCATGATCAAACTAAATTGGAAATCATAACAGAAAAAACTTGGAAAACCCTCCAAACTTTTAAAAACTCCTAAATAACCCATGAGTCAAAGAAGAAATCACAAGGTTAATTAGAAAATACTTCAGACTGAGTGTAAACAAAACCAAACCTATTAAATTGTGTAGTGCAGCTAATGCAATGCTTAGAAGAAATTTACAGCATTAAATTCTCAAATTAGAGGGAAGAAAAATATATAATCAATAATCTAAGCTTGAATCTCAAGAGACCTGAATTTGGGCAGCAGTAATACGTTGATGTTAATTTCCCAATTTTAATGGTTGTATTGTGGAAGTACAAAGGCCCCTCTTTGTAGGGAATCCAAAAATACTTGAAGCGATGGAGAATCATGTGGGCAATTTATTCTCAAGTGGTTGAGGGAAGAGTTTGTACAACACTTGGAACTTTTCTATAAATTTGAAATTGCTTCAAAAAAATTTTAAAGCTGTATGTTAGTGGGTAGGTTGGTTTTAGTTTATGGTTTAGTGGGATTAACAAAACGAAATGGGAAAGGAAGAGAGAAAGGAAGGCAGCTGTCACGTGGTTTCCAATCTCAGTTTTTGTAGAACTCGTATTTACTGCTATGTAACACTGGAAGTAACTCTGTTTGCCTTGTAAAATGTAAACAAAGACATAACACTTGCATAGTGTAATAATGTGCTTTCCTCATCCCAGCTAACAGCAGGCCTCCGGTAATCCAGACCGAATAAACCTAGTCAATGGTGCTGGGAAGGATCCCTCCCACAAAGAAAGGCAATTTAAGTAATTAGGCAGTCTTCATGGCAGGATCATCTCCCAGGCTCCGCAGGGCGCAGGGTGGGAGCACATGGCTGTTATGCAATAAAAGCTATTCTTCATTTTTACACTCTCTTCTTACACAGACTTTCAAAGCATGCCCAGAGAGGCCACTTTTCTTCAGTGCCCCACAGTGTCCCAGATGGAAAGGCTGACAGCCGAGTCAAATCAGCACATGCTGACAAGCTTTGGTTTCCTTTGGGGTTTTGATTGTTGTTTTCAAAGGAAAACAGCTTCACTGTTTTTCAGATTATAAAGTAATCTATGCTTGATATTAAAACAAATTTAGACAAAAACAAATGAGGGTAGTTATAAAGTAGAAAGTTAAAATTATCCATAATCTTCCCAACGAAAAAGAGATTTGGTTCATATTTTAAGAGTATTATCCTTCCAGTTTATATAATTACAGTTAAAAATATAATTATTTTTATAATCCAGCTGATTATAACCATTAAGATTAACCATTAAGAGATAACCATTATAATCTTTTTTCCTCTTATTCTGTATCATGGACATCTCTACATATAAATATATGTACATATAGTATATTTTTATATATTTATATTTACATGTAAATATAAATTGATGACATCATACCACATAGAAGCCTTTGCCCAGACAACCCAATAGAAAAACAGAGAGAAGACTTCAGTAGTCTTCCAGGGGTATTGGCCAGTAAGCATTATAAAAACGCACAGATTCATTAGTCAACAGAAGAACTCAAATTTAAATCAGGATCTTTCACCAGAATGGCTAAATTTAAAGAGGCAGATAAGAGTACATCGTGGTAAGGTTGTGAAGCAATTAGAACTACTGGTTGACTATAAATTGGTACAACCACTTTGGAAGATTGTTTGGCAGCATCTATTAAAACTAAACATATGTATAGGCAGAGTTCAGCAGTTCTATGCAGATATACTGCCAACAGCAGTACAGATACCTGTTGACTGAAACATTGGTACAAGAATACCCATGGCCTCACTATTCATAATAACCCCAAACAGAAAACAACCAAATGTCCACATACAGCACAAGGGATAAATTAACTGTGGTATATCTTTAATAGAATACCATACAATCATGTGAATAAATGGGTCATAGCTACAGATAACAACATGAGTCTCACAAACATAACGTTGAGAAAAAGAAGCCAGCCACCAGAAGATTGTACACTATGACAGAAACATCTAGAACCAGCCGACTAATCATGATGAGGTCAGGATAGAGGTTACCCTTCTCAGAGAATAGGGACTGGAAGGGAGTACCTGGGGACGTTTTAGTTCTCTTTCTCAGTCTGGGTGCTAAATATATGTGTGTCCTCACTAAGTGAAAGTATATCAAGCTGTGCCCTTAGATCTGTGGATTTTTCTGTATGTATTGTGGAATGCCAATAAATATAGCATACACAATAGTACTACTAATAAAATTAAACTGATCGACTCTCCAAAACCTGGAACCAACTGGGCTATATTCAGGCATTTTTTTTCTCATAATCAGATTATAGGAGTTTTCTAATTTTTAAGACAAAAACTATATCCAAACTGGATATATTAATATTGTATATATGCATACAATATTAATAGCATTTTCATTTTTAAGCTCTGCACCTATTTTGACCCATATCTACCTGTGTTGTCTCAAGATACACTGCTCTGTTAATTAATGAAGACCATACTAACCCTTGTCCCCCAGAGACACCCCAAAGGGCTGGAACAGTAGTTCTTACCAGGAAGGAGGGTACATCACAGTCACCTAACTCTTATGCATCCAGGCAAGTACAAGCTGGGTTGTTTTCAGTTGTACATTATAGGGACACTAGGGCTTGCCCCTAGGTTCTGCTGCAGAACTAACACACTCATTTTCTCAGCTTCCAAAAGTGTTGCCTGTTGAGGACTCAAGAGAGTCCCTCTGCAGGAATTGTCCTCAGCAGAGTGAAGCTGTCTGCTCAAGGTTATGTCCCTTCCCAGGGCAGCCCACATCCAATGACTGGTCTACACAGGTGTACAAAGTCTGGCTCCTGCCTTATTGGGGGCAACTCTGAGGGCCCCTCACAGCTCCCATGATTTGACTGCAGCTTCTGTTGAAACTGCATCACAGTTCAAATTTTCTCTCTATCCAATCTTGCTTCTGCTCCTTTCCTCCCAGTTGTTGTGTCTGAGAATATTTCCCATAAACTTCCTGAACACAAATCTCCATTTTAAAGTTTGTTTCCCAGGGGACCTGACCTGAAACATTCTCTTACCAGAAAGAATTCAAAACACGTGTCACATCATTGTAAGCCAATATTGTCCAGGGTAGACTTCATGGAGAAGTTGAAAGTTTAAGGCCACATAGAATTATGATTTGGGGGAAGCCAACTTAGAGCTTGCCAGATAAGAAACCACCAGGCAGCCTAAGGCTAGAAGCATAGATGGGCAAAGTGAGTGAGAAACCTTTGCTAAGGTTGGCCTTACCAAAGCAGAAAGGCTTTGATGGGAAAGAGAGACACAAAGATTCATAGACCAGTTAGGGATGGTTGGGAAAAAAAACCTTGGCTTAAAATTGGTTTTAATAAAACAGGAACCCTGTGGTGATTCTTTAACAAGTGAGTGACACTGAAAGCTGCTTTTGGCTAAATCTAGCAACAAAGTACAAGACTGATTGCAGATGAGATTGACAGCTTAAAGATCAGCATGGCAGATGGGGCCACCATCCTGGGAAAGGCACAACGTGTGCAGACTGCAAATAGCTCACAGGGTGGACATAAGATGAGAGCTGTGCTCCCTATCTGAAGGGTTATCATGAGCAAGAGGAACTGGCCTTGCTCAGTGGGGCAGCACCAAGCTATTAAGGAGCAAATATCAGTGAAATACAAGAGAACACGTTAAACCAGAGCACTTTCCAGCAACAAATTGGATGTCCCTTTGGCAGAGATGAGCTCATGTATTTGGAGATTTTTAAAAAGAGGCTAGTGGTTTCTTATTGAAGATAAGAGGAAGCCAGCAATGAGTAGAAGGTTAAACTAGAGTTCCTTTAATCTCCCTTCTAAGCCTCTGTCAAAATGAAAAGGAAAGTTTAACTCTTCCAGGAAGGAACTGGCTACATTTTAGTGACTTTTGGAGATCAGGGTAAAGAAATGTTTTCAACTGTGTCTAAGTTTTCAAACTCAGAGGAGGGAATGCAGTTAGCAAAACTGACCCCCATTGTGAAAATTTAATGATTACTTCTTTTTGTTTAAATCCTCATCCTGGGGTATGTTTATTGATGAGAGAGACAGACAGACAGACAGACAGCACATTGCTCATATGCGCCCTGACCAGGGATCAAGTGCAACCTTTTGATATATGGGGTAACCCTACAACTAACTGAGCTACCTGGCCATGGCTGATTGATCCTTTTTTAAACAATAAAGTAGAAGGTCTGACTCTCCTTTCAGGTGAGGTGGGAATGATGATGCATGAAATGTCTCCCACCAACCACAGGGCAGGAACAATGCAGTAGGGTATCCGCCTCAATTCCATACAAAGCTCCCAATTTTCAAAAAGGAGCTTCAAGCTGCCAGCTGGCTCGTAGTGGCTCTCCTTTCCTTCTAACTCCTGCACTGTTAGAGGAGACAGGGATTCCTAACAGCAGCAAGCCAAGACTCCAAAGTCTCCTACCAATCTCTTTACCCTCACTGCCCCATGAAGAGGCATGGAGGGCACCCAGGGCTTCAGCCAAGAGAAGGTCAGTAGCTTTCAACTTAGCTAGACAGGTTTCTTTTTAGCTTCTAGTTACGCCTGGACTTAGGCCTTTTAAAGACTCCAATAATTTGCTGAAAGCTTTTCTAGTGATTCAGTTTCATTCTGGAATTTGTCTTTTTGAAGACATCTTTATCCAGAGTTACAAAAGGACTAAGTGAATTTTATGATATTTATAATATATGTGTTTTATTATATTTCTAAGACCAGTTTCTTTCTTTTTGCTCCAGTTATTTTGCTTTCCCAACTTTGATTTTATCATACTGATAGCTTTCTTCTCCCAAGTCATCCTTCTTCCTCAACCACTTCTCTGAGGACTGTGGTTCTTCGTGGTTTCCCACGTATGAAGTCGATATTTTCGGTTCATACACAAAGTAGGATAAAAACAAAAGGATTGCAGGTGACCTCCTTCTTCACACTACGAGCTTCCATTTTTGAAGGTATGACATTTGTTTTCAGAATGCCAATCTTGTTTTGGTATCCCTGGAAATCGCTTGTGAACACAGGTCTAGTAGGGGAACCGCGGTGCGTTTTTAGGTTTCCTGCCTCGAGTTCCCATGTCTGGTACTGGTTCTGCTCCCTTGGCAGTGCTACCCACAGGAATCAGGAAAGAGAAATACACTTTCAATGGAGACTTTTGCATTGAGGAGGAGAATACTCTTTCAGCAAAATAGGCTATACCCATAACTGGTATTCAAAGGGTTGAGAAAAAACTGCCAAAGACAACTTTAGAAATGTTTAAAGACAAGGGCAAGCTTTCCAAAATTGCCGTTAGAGTCAACTTGAGCTAAACATCAGTGCTGCGGTTCTCATCTCTGCTTTCTCCCAGCTACAGAACAGTTACAAGGTGCTGGGGAAGGTTGTTCTTTTCAAGGACACCTACTACTCATTGCCTGGGGATAAGAATGTGAGGAACGTAGTGCCAAGCTCCATAGCTGTAAAACAATGAAAACTGTATTCATACAGGTTTATGTTCCTTCAGTGAGAGAGGTTCTAGAACAGCCTTTCCCTTTAGAATCCTTAATGTGTAAAACTTCCCATGCGGTGTTGGCTCTTCACTGTGTGAATGAGGTCAAGGCCTTCAGCTCAGCCTCATGGAGATCAGTTTGCTGCTCTGTTCCATGAACACAGACTACAACCCTAACCTCGCTTAGCAATGGGGTGACTGTATTTGGTATGTTAGCAGTCAAGAGAAAATTAGTTAAGAATACTTGTGTTTCAACTAGGAAAAACAATATGTGCAATACCCATGAAAGTGTGGCTTTGTTACCCCAACCCCAGTTTTTCTCTTTCAGAAGGTAATTTTTAAATTTTAACATATATTTATCCAATTGTTCAGTGATATATTTCCAGCTTTTAACCACAGTAAATCAAATGTAGACAGGAAAAGTCTCCCTCACTTGCCTTATGCACTGTGTCTATCTGCCCTGCAGGAATCACTATTCTTGATTTTTTATAAATCCTCGCAGAACTTCTTTATGTGTGTGTGTGTATATATACACACACACAATAGATAATCATTCTCTCATTTTTTACACAAAAATATTCTGCTCTAAACCTTGGTTTTTTCATTGAACATCATTTATCAGGGAGCCTTTTAAATCAGCATTTAGAGAGCTTCATTTTTTTTCATGGTCCCATAATATTCCACTTGTTCCACAACTTATTTAATAGTCTCTACTGGTAGACATTTGGATTATTCACAATGCTTTGCATAAGAAAACAAGTGCAATAAATAACCTTTTATATACATCCGTAGCATGTTTCTGACAAGTAGAATTGAGAGGGATATGCATTTGTAATAGATATCGCCAAATTGCTTTTCATAGAGGTTGCCTTATTTCTTTAACATTAATATGAAATTTTATAAAAAGAATATATCCTGAACTTCCGGCCAAGATGGAGGCATAGGTAGACACACTGTGCCTCCTCGCACAACCAAGATAGGGGCAACAACAATTTAGAAACAGAATAACAACCAGAAGTGACAGAAAATTGAACTGTATGGAAGTCGGTCAACCAAGGAGTTAAAATAGACATGTTCATCCAGACCGGTAGGATGGGCAGAGTCAGGCAGCCGGGTGGAGAGGGATCGCAGCACAAAGAGGGTTGGGACTGGGTGCATAAGACGGACCCTGGGTGCACAAGCGGCAGCTGGCAGACCAAGAGAGGCAGCGATTATGAAGCAAGGCACTACACCCAACCCAGAATCCCAGCACTGGGAAATAGAGCCTTGGGGCACTGATTGAAAACACCTGTGGGGGTTGAGGCACAGGGAGAGACTCCCAGCCTCACAGGAGAGGTCGTTGGAAAGACCCATAGGGTGCACAAGCCCACCCACACGAGAATCAGCACCAGAAAGGCCCAGTTTGCTTAGGGACTTGTGGCGGAAGGGACTGAAGTCCGATGGAGAGTGGAGAGTGGAGTAAGCGCCATTCTTTCCTCTCAGACCCCAACCCCATACACAGTGTCACAACCCAGCGACTGGGTTGACCTGCCCTGGTGAACACCTGGTTCACCAGAGCCCTGGTGAACACCTAAGGCTCTGCCCCTCTCTACGTAAAAGTCACGACCAGACAAAAAAAAAAAAAAAAAAAGATGGCTCAAACAGAAAAACAAATGGAAGCTCAGAACCAATCCTTTAAGTGACTGAGAGATAGCCAACCTATCAGATGCACAGTTCAAAACACTGGTGATCAGGATGCTCACAGAACTGGTTGAATTTGGTCACAAATTAGATGAAAAAGTGAAAACTACAATAAGTGAAATGAAGAAAAATGCACAGGGAACCAATAGTGATGGGAAGGAAACTGGGACTCAAATCATTGGAGTGGACCAGAAGGAAGAAAAAAACATCTAATCAGAAAAGAATGAAGAAATAAGAATTCAAAAAAATGAGGAGAGGCTTAGGAACTTCCAGGACATCTTTAAACGTTCCAACATCCGAATTGTAGGGATACCAGAAGGAGAAGAGGAAGAGCAAGAAGTGGAAAAGTTATTTGAACAAATAGTAAAGGAGAACTTCCCCAATCTCGCAAAGGAAATAGACTTTCAGGAAGTCCAGGAAGCTCAGAGAGTCCCAAAGAAGTTGGACCCAAGGAGGAACACACCAAGGCACATCATAATTACATTAGACAAGATTAAAATGAAGGAGAGAATCCTAGAAGCAGCAAGAGATAAGGGGACAGTCACCTACAAAGGAGTTCCCATCAGACTGTCAGCTGATTTCTCAAAAGAGACCTTCCAGGC
>JAPYXV010004694.1:0-11146 GCA_028533065.1 Trachops cirrhosus
TGCTTTAGAACCTGATGCGGATCACGTTTGTTTGTTTTAATTCTCAGTCTTTTTCTCACTTGTAGGTACACAACAAAACATTTGAATGACGAGACTACCTCGAAGCAAATCAAGTCCATGCTGCAATAACACTTCGGGAAGGAGCGCCTGCTGAGACGGAAGACAGTATTCCGCGGTGTCTGAGAATGCACAGTTTTTAGTGGTCGCAACGACTCCCTCATTTACTCTCGCTTTTTATTTCTTTCCTCTGTTCCTCTTCCCTCTTTTTAAATCATGTTCTTGTTCTTAAGACTTCTTTTCTGTGCCAAAATCAGTAAAGTTACACTCTGAAGGGACATTATCCTTTCAAACTGGCCATCTAAGGCAGCTAATTATGCATTGCATTGGGGTCTCTACTGAGAAAAATTCTGTGACTTGAACTAAATATTTTTAAATGTGGATTTTTTTTGAAAACTAATATTTAATATTGCTTCTCCTGCATGGCAAAACTGCCTATTCTGCTATTTAAAAACCCTCAACGACTTTCTTTTCTACCGCCGCTTTTTCACGTTCAACCCAAACGAAGACGTCTAAGTTAACTGTGTTGTACAAATGGTACCCGATGCACCCTTTTCTAAATCAGTCAGACTCTCATTTAAAGTTTAAGTTTGCATTTTGACTCTTTTTGTAAGGATGTATGTTGTGTGTCTAACCTTTATTAACTAACGTTAAAAGCTGTGATGTGTGCGTAGAGTATTACGTATGCATGTTCATGTTTAAAGAATGGCTGTTGATGACAAAATAAAAATCAGCTTTCATTTTTCTAAGTGTGGCTTTGTTTACTGAGACTTGGGTTTAGGCTTCTGAAGCTCTCCCCGTGTATGTTTTTGTGAAATGCACATTCACATTTACATAATTTCCCTTGTTTTAGGAGAAAGCTGGGTCTTTTTAAAAGTATTTTTCTCTATTATTGTCCATGTGTACCCAGTTTTAATTGCTTTTAAAATCTCGCTAGTGCAGTAAGAGCAGTGATCTTGTTGTTAACATGACTTTTATTGTTCCTTCACTCTTGTGTGGACATAGTCACACAAGGGAAGCTCCACGCTTGCTTGCTTGGCATTTCCCAGCAGCAAGAAGGCAGCAACAGGACGCAGAGTGTGGAGGGAAGACGAGCCTTTCGCACTGGGAGGAGGGTGAGGATGAGGGGCACTTGCCAGGCAAAGCTGAAGGCCGTGGTCCCATGAGTGGGAAGAAATCAGAATGTTTGTTACTGTGAGGTCCTAAAACCTTAATTGTGAAATCTGAATGTGCTGACGGGGAGAAGCTGCTTAAACGTTGTCTAGTCCAGGCGTGCTGTTGATGCAGTGAGAGGAGAATCGGAGCTCTGATGCTGTGAAAAGGGGTAACTTCCCAAGAAGATCCTGGAGGCTTCCATTCAAACCGAGCCGAACAGTGCTGGCTCAGGAGCTCACAGCCCTGCTGATGGCGCCCCCACTCACACCCGCTCTCCAGCGAGCACCAGCCGCTTGCTGTATAGATGGTGGCGTGTGGTGACCACGTCCATAACTCAGGTCTGGGGGCCCTGAGCCCGCCCTCTTCCTCCCTCGCGTTCATCTGACGAACAACAACTCTTACCTTTGAAAGACCAGCCTGTGCCGCCTCCTTCATGAAGCCTTCCGGACAATATGAGCCATGTCCTTGTAGGCACCTTCTGAGAGTATTGTCGGGGTTATTTGGGAGCCCCCCAAAGGCATGCCTGCCTGCAACCTGACAACGTGTCCTTATGGGGAGAAAGCGTTTTTGCAGATGAAATTAAGGATCTCTAGCGAAGACCACTGGGGCTGAGAGCAGGCCCTACTCTAACATCAGCTCTTGTAGGAGGACAGAAGAGGAAACAGACACAGAGCAGAGTCCACCTGGAGGTGGTGGCCGCAGGTGGAGCCACATGCCCACAAGCCAAGGAACCAAGGGTTGCCGGCAGCCACCAGTCATGAGCCGGATTCTTCCCCAGCTTCCAGAAGGAACCATCCCTGCCGGCACCTTGATTCCCAGTTTCTCCCTCCAGGACTGAGAAAAGACAGTCCTGGTGCTCCCAGCCACTTGCGGTAATTTGTTACGGCAGCCCTGAGAATCTAATACAAGTAGCTCATCCCGCACCTCCGATATGTAACTGCGTTTGCGGGTCTCTTTTCTGACGCTCTGAGGACCAGGGAGAAGAGCGCTGGCTGATTTTCCTTCAGGGTCCCAAGGATCTTGCCCTGCACCCAAATTTCACCGGTGCGAGTGAATGCTGAGTGCGGTGGGTGAACACAATGATGCAGCCGGTCAAGCCGTCCTGCCGTGGCCTTTGCCATTAACACAGTTCACGCTCTGCGTGTCAGGGAGCGTGGGAGACCCTACTCTGCACGAGGGTTAGCCGACTGGTCTGCGGGCCAGCCTGCCCAAACCATTTTTAAAAGGTTGGAAAAATCAGAAGACGGATATTCGTGGCATGTGTGAAGTACATGAAATTCAAGTTCCAGTGTCCATAAATAAAATTTTGTTGGAACACGGCCTCACTGGTTTATGTATTGTTTTAAGCTACTTTTGTGCCACGATAATAGAATAGAGTTCTGGTGACCGAGGCCGCATGGCGCTTAAAGGTGAAAATACTTATTACCTAGCCCTTTACAGAAGGAGCTCCAGGCCCCTCCTAATGACAAGAGCAGTTAGTTTGAGAACCTTGTGTGATAGAAGCAGGCGCTCAGTGCGACCGAAGGAGGCCTCTCTGCAGCCAGGAAGTGCGTTTAATTTTAGGACTAATTTTGCCACTCACATAGCCAAAGGAAACAAAAAGGCATCTTCCTCTGCCACGTCTGATCCCTGTTCTTACTGTCTGTCCGTCCCACAGAGGAGCAGACTGTGGACCTGGCTACGACTGGCTACGAGCTCCTCCGGACAGCACCAGGATTAACCAGCAGGGTCTACCTGCAAACAGCCAGGGGGAGGTGCGGCTCTCCCTGTATGGGCAGAACTTTGCTCACTCAGCCAGCCTCCCCTCAGCCCCTCATACCTCTAAAATCATTGTCCCGGGCCCCATCTTCGTGCCCCTCCCTTCACAACATCAAGTGTCCGCGGTGGCCAGTCTTCCACCAGCTAGAGCTGGGATCGTCTCACTACCGCCCCCTTTCTGCCTGGACAAGCCAGACTCTGGAGTCTGCTGTTTTCGCACTTCAGAGCCGTGGATTGAAAAGCATTCTAGGCTCTTCTCAGATGGCGCCTAGGATTTTAGACCGGTCACAGGAATAATGAGCATTCGTGTTTGAACCCAGGTCTATTGAGTGGAAATGCCATCTGGTTCCCTTTGAGATCGCAGTGACTGCCATTCCGTAAGTGCTCATAAAGTCATCCCTTACCGAGTGGACCTCAGCCTTTACGGTGTGATCACAGACGGGCATAGCTCTGTGGGGAAGACTCCGGACACTCAAGCCACACCAGTTCTTTGAAACTGTTTTCCTCATCAGGAAAACAGGAGGCTTGAGACAGATGTCTAACTTTCATTCCATGTCCTAAATACACGTCTCCTATACAGGGTGGGGCAAAAGTAGGTTTACAGTTGTTTGTATGGAAAAGAATGCAGTGATTAATTGTGTTTCGCTTGCTCACAACTGCAAACCGACTTGGGCGACCCTGTACACTGCCAGCAAATGGCGAGCAGTAGTGTGAACAGTTCAGACACAGACTTCAGAGCCAGTGAACTTGGGGTTAACTCAGTGGGACTATGGATGACTTGTGTGTCCTCACTCGAATTGCCTACTCTCCGCAGTGGCTGTAATATCCCGTGCGTATCACAAGTGCCCGATGTCCATCCCGACATCTGACGCTATCAAAACAGCCACGTAGCCTATGGCAGGTGTCGGTAAACGCGTGTCATTTCCCGTTTACCCCAGCGCAGTCCCCAATGATGGCTCTAACTACTGTCCCCAGTCTGGGGGGGGAGCAAAGCCGCACAGCTTTAACACCCCCGCTAGAGACCCTGCAACTGAGTAGTGAAACTCGCTGTAACTTGCTCTGAGGTAGTCCCTGTTTTCTAAGTTGGCAGGCGATTCACTGCATATTTGCAACTAAAACTAGCCACACTGTTCTTTTAAAAGTTGAGCTCCAATGTGGTGATACACAGCTGCAGGGAGCATGTTCGTGCACGCATCTTTATGTCTTTAATGTTCAGTGAGTACCTGCCCAGGACCCACCTAGACTGTGCCCCAGGGCTAAAGGTGGTGCCAGGTGGGGCCCTTGTGGAGGAGAGCAGCGGATTCTGGGTGTACAGAGTGGGTGTTCCGGCAGAGACAGCCACATAGCAAGAGTGAGTGTTGACATATATTCTCCAGTATATGGCCACGGGACACCAAGACCTTTCTAGGACCTCCTCGGAGCTCCTCTCTCCGTGGATGCTGCGACACCAGGACCTACGGGGTCTCCTTTTATGGGACTATGTCCACGCCTCCTCCTTTCCTGGGCCCCTGTCAAACTCTTACATCTGACTGTTAGGCATGTTTCTGAACTTTGAACGTTTCTCTACGTGCACGTGAAATCGGCCAGGCAGCGGGCAGGATGGGGGAGTAGACTCGTGAGGGGCACTCCGGGAGAGTAAGCTGAAGGGCAGCGGGAAGGAAGCGGGTGTCCGTCCCTGGTGAAGCCATTCTCCAGTGTGACAGCACAGCAGCGCCATGGCCTCCCCAGGCACCAGTCTGCAGCAGCCACGCCTTGTTCACAACATGCGTGGAACTCCAGGGCGTCGTGCCGAGTGAACCAAGTCAACGCCAGATTCTGTATCAGCTTGTGTGGAAGATAAAGAGCCAAATTCATGGAACAGTAGAATGTTGGCTGACAGGCGCCGGGGAGTGCGGGAAATGGGGAGATGTTGGCCAAGAGGGTCCAGACTCTGGTTGTAAATGCTGGGGTATCGAATGCCGTCTAGGTGACTATAACCACGCAGTGTTGTGGACTTGAAGGTGTTACGGGTGCAGATCTCCAATGTTATCCCCACAGAATAAATGGTAATTATGTGAGGTGGGGGTGTTAACTAACCCGTGGTAATCATTTTGTAACCTATACATGTATCAGAGCCTCACACTGCACACCTTAAATTTACATGGTAGAGGTCATTTTCTCTGTAAAGCTGAGATAAAATATTTCTCTATAGGGAAAATATTTCCCTATTTTCTCTATAAAATAGTAAGATACAGTTTCCAGGTTCCCCTTGAGAGAATTCAGACAATATGGAGTGAGGGCAGAGGTCCTGGGTGGGCGTTCCACAAACATCCCAGGTGATTCCGATGCAAGGGGCCCCCAGGCCACCCTGGGAAAAGCTGCCGCACCAGGCCTGGAGGAGGAAGGGCAGGGGCCGTGGGTGCAGGGGTGTGAGAGGCTCCAGCAGGGCAACCCCGGCTCTGCTGACCTGGCTTCTTCCCGCCCAGACACTCTTCACGTCGCAGAGGATGAGGAAGAGAGAACCTTTCCAGAAGGTGAGTTCCTGATCTCAGCACATACTCAGCTCGATTTTGAGGCGAGTCCTGACCCCCATCTGAGGAGTAAATGGAAAGCCTGTGTGTCTCCCCAGCCCCAAACCAAGGCTGCTTGAAAGGCTCAGGAAGGCCTCCAAACCATCACCAATGGGACGGCAGGAAGGAAGGTTAGGATATGTTGAACATTAATGGGTGAAGTGATTATCAACTGGTACATTTACACAATGGAATTCTATGCAGCTGAAAGAAAGAAGGAACTCATACCCTTTGCAAAAGCGTGGATGGAGTTCAACTGGGAATTAAATTCTTAATTTTGGTAAATAGAATAATACATATAGTGATTATGCAGGAAATGTTTTTTAAAGGGATGTGTACTGGAGTATTTGGGGGTAAAATGTCATGATATCTGTACTTTAAAATACTTCAATCAATGAAATATACACAAAAAAACCCTTAAAGTTCAATAATAAATAAATAATTTCATTAAAAATGGGCAAAGAACTTGAATAGACATTTCCCCCCAAAAGACATACAAATGGACAACAAACATGAAAAATATCTCCACATCCATTAGGGAAACGCAAATCCAAACCACAATAAGAGATCATCTCATACATTCAGATGGTTGCTACAAAAAAAAAAAAAATCCAGAAAATAACCAGTGTTGGTGGGAATGTGGAGAAATTGGACCCCTTTGCCCTCGGCGGTGGTGGTGACATAAAATGATGCCGCGACTACGGAAATCAGTGCGGGCAGGTCCTTAAACACAAACATAGAATTACCATAAGATCCAGCACTTCCACCTCTGGGTGTCCATCTAAATTGAGAGCAGGATCTTGAAGAGATATCTATACACCCACGTTCATAGCAGCATTATGCACAAGAACCAAAAGATGGAAGTAACCCAAATGTTCATTACCAAAAGGATGGATACACAAAATGTGGCCTACCCGTAGAATGGAATTTTATTCAGCCTTAAAAAGAGGGAATTCTGAGATATGCTACAACGCGGATAAACCTTGAAGGCATGATGTTAGGTGGAATAAGTGTCACAAAAAGGGAGTACCGTGTATGAAGCATCTAGAGGAGTCGAACTCCTAGAAACTAAGTAAAACGGTGGCTGCCAGGGGTGGGAGTGGGGAGGTGGAGGGAGAATGAGGAGTTTCGATGGGCGGAGAGTTTCAGTTTTGCAGGATGAATGAGTTCTGGAGATTGGCTGCAACTTGACAGTGAAGGCCTCACTGAGAAGTGACTTCTGAATTAAGACTTAAACTAAAACAAGGGCAAATGAACTCTGTAGTTATTTTGGGGAAAAGACTCCAGGAAGGGGAATTAGGAAGCGCTAAGACTGAAGAGGCAGAAATTCCTGGCATACAAACAGGTGGAGTGAGAGTTTATTGGAAATCAAGGGCAAGTACATGCAGGCCATTGTCAATCATTGTCATGACTTTGTACTTGAGGTGGGCTTGGCAGCAACTGCCAAGGTCTAAAGTTACCTGTGAAACACGGTGCATGCTTTGAAAAGATGTTTGTGTTGGCCGTGTGGACCGTAGACGCAGTAAGGGCAGGAGGAGGGAGTCTGGTTAGGGGACTGCAATAACCCAAGCAGGAGTTGAGGGTGGATGGGGCAGGGTGTTGGAGCTGGAGGTGATGAACAGTGATCAGATCTTGGTCTGTGCTGCTGGTAGAGCCAAGAAGTACGAAAGAGAAGTACGCTGTGTCATGACTCGTTAAGTCTCTGACTCTCAGAATGAATCAGGACATTGCTATGTATGAATGAGGAGGAAGGGAAGACAGAAGCAGGAGTGAGGCAAGGAGGGGCAGGGAGGGGCCCAAGAGAAGGGGCCTCCATTAAAACCTGTGAACAAGACTAATCTAAAAAGATAACTAGTGGAGAATTTTCAAGAAAATAATGTGTGCTAGGCAATGGCCACCATCATCTCAGCCTCCCTTGAAACCTTCAATTGACATCACCTACTCTTGGCCACTAGTGCAAGGGATAAAGAGCTTCCTTGTGACATAAAAAATAGAAGACTCCTATGCGAGTTTTCCTAGGAGGGAAGGCATGGGTGCTGTTTACACATTTCAGGAAGGAATATGGAGTTTCTTCTCATGCTTTTCCCAGATTGCTCTTCCCTATCAAGAGGCTGGTCTCAGTATAGGCTGCTACACATCTGCTTTCCCAGATTTCCCTGTTTATATCCCTCCTCTGGGATGTTGTAGATACTTTGGGATGGAGAACAAGGAGAAGGGAAAGTAAAGCTGTCAGCTGTTTACGATGATCTTTGTTCTAAACTAAGGCTAATCAATAAAACCCTCAGGCTTCCCTGGGCCCACACACCTCACCCTGGAAAGCTGAGTTACTTTTCCTTGGCTTCTAGAATGTCCAAGAACAGGGCAGGGCCCTCAGAATGCTGGCCTGTGGCAGAGTGCTATACATATACACATAATTTTATATTTCAAGTCTATTGTTTCTACAATGCAAAGTACAGAAAGTAAATTCATTTTGGGGAAATCATTTGATCTGGTAGTAGGTAGAAAGTGCAGCTGTAAGCTCTGTCCCAGATGGAGGGGTGATCTCAGCGTCCCCAGGTGGAGAATGGCAGGTGTGGGGACTTCCATGAATATTGAAAGGAAGAAAAAAATGGTAAGTGCATTGTGAAATACTGTCAGCTGCTATTTTGAGCAACAGTTCTGGCATAACACAAAAGACTTGCAGATGTGTGTCCTTCTGCTCCTACAGTTTCCCCTCCAGTGGGCGTTTCCCTTAATCCCATAAGGCTACTGGAGTGATTTCAGAAGTATTTGGAAAGAGAATGGGTTTGGGGCAACTTGTTCTGGCCTTTTCAAATACATCCCTTTTCTTTATCATTGAAGATTGTTATCAGATGGGACTGCACAGTGCTTGGCCCATAGGAGGCGTGAAGAACATTAATTCCGATTGTACAGAGGGGTCTCACCAGGGTCCTGCATGTACCTGTCCTTTGTCCTGAAGCTTATTTTCATCTTTGTTGCTGATCTGCGGTTACATTTTACATACAGAGCATGTAAGATGCATATGGAGACAGGATAGTAAGAAGCTAGGGAAATTCTTGGGCAAGTGAAATGGGGAAACTGAGACAAGAAAAATTGAGACAAGAAAATTAAGCAAGCCGAAACAGTCTGAGCAATGTACAGCCACCTGGTGAATTGCAAGACCTTATCTCCTCTGACCAAGAACACTTGAGAGCAAATGGTTTAAACCTCTTCTCCCTGACCAGAGGATGCGTAGCCTCCCTGGCTTTAAACCATAGGTGTCAGGGAGCCAGTTTGGAAAGAAGCCAAATAAGTTGTTCCAATAGTCAATCATTTATGAATGAATCCACACATCAGACTTGTTCAGCCTGTTCCCTACCTGTCAGGAACAAACACGCTTTGCTTCCAGAGATCTCTATCTACTCTGCTGTGGGACCGCCTCGCAGAGGTGTAAGTTCTGCCTGATTGCAGTCCGTGGACTTGGGCCGAGGACTTGAGAGGTAAGACTGCATGATCCAGAGCTCAGCTTCAGACCTGGTTTTCTGGGGGAGATGAGGGCCCCTCAGAAGAGAGCCCCGTGCTTATTTTCCAGGACACTGCACCGGAAAATCGAGTCAGGGACCTGCTGGTGGAAAGAAAACATGCTGAGCAGAGTAGCATTTCTCTGTTTTCTGGATTTTGTCTGAATCAGGAGGTCTGGAGACTGGAAGGAGCTCTACTCACTGGAACCTTTCTCTATAAGACAGAGCAATACACAGTCTGGTAAGTCCTACCTGGGAACCAGGGCATGAATAAGAAGGGAGGATACTAAGGTCAGAGAGGGACATGTTCAGATAGGTCTGTGAAATGAGTAGAGGAGTTTGGGGTTGTTTCACTTTGACACCTCCCCACCCCTAAAGTAGGCCCTCTTCCTGAAGTTCCCCTAATAAAGAAGAATTCTGGGTAACAGCATGCAGGGCTAAGGGATGTAGCTTTGACTGTTTTCACCCACCCTCATCACCTCCCCGTTGGCAACTGTCAGCTCATTCTCTGTATCTGTGTGTTTGTTTCCGTTTTGTTTTACTTATTCTCTTTTGTTAAATTGCACATATAAGTGAAAGCATATGGTATTTGTCTTTCTCTGACTTATTTCACTGAGCTTAATACCCTCTAGGTCCATCAATGTCGCAAATGGCAAGATTTTATTCTTTTGTGGCTGAGTCATGTTCTATTGTATACGAGTACCATGTCTTCTTTATCTGCACATCTATTGATGGACATCTATCCTCAGAGTCTTCAGCCGTGCCAATCCGCCTCTGTATTTTGGGTGGGACAGAGGAGAAGCAGGCCTCTCTGATGTGCCCTGCACAGCCGGGGGAGCCGGGTGCTCACTGGGCTCTCACCTACCCCGTGGGAGACGTCGTGGGCCAAGGGGTTAGCCTTGGCCTGCACTGTGCTGCCTCGGAGGAGGGTGACAGGGGAAAGGACACCACTCTGCTTCCCCTCTTCAGTGCATCCTTCCGGGATGTGCTCCGAGGGGGTGCTGGGACCTCCCTGCTCAACTCTGGGCACCCTCAGAGGTGCTCTTGGCCATGGTTGCTTATCAAGACTGGTGTTTCTGTGAAGGGCTGAGGGCTGAAAAGTCCAGTTCTGCCGTCTTCTGACACTAAAAGTGTTTAAAAGCAGAATGGGAGTGCCATCCAGGTTGGGGTGACTACCTCCACCAGGCTCCTGACGCTTAGGAGAAATGAAGCAGTCCATAATGTTGGGCTGAATCACAGTCCGCTTGGCACAGCAATGCAGGCTTATGGCTATTTATTTACTTATTTTTGAAGATTTTATTTATTTATTTTTAGACAGAGGGGAAGGGAGGGAGAAAGAGAGAGAAAGAGAAACATCAATGTGTGGTTGCCTCTCATATGCCCACCAATGGGGACTTGACCGGCAATCCACGCATGTGCCCTGACTGGGAATCGAACCAAGGACCCTTTGGTTCACAGGCCAGTGCTTGGTCCATTGAGCCACACCAGGCATGACATGGGCTCTTTATTTAGCCATCTTATGTCCGTCTTTGTGAAGGCTGCTCTTGCTCTGTTTCAGTCACAACAAGGTTATATAAAATCTTAAAAAGCATGGGCTGTGCAGGACTGAAAATAGGAAATTGACACAAACATAAAAATCAGTCCTTGGGGGGCGACTAACAATCACACAATTTGGCTGGCTTGATCTGAACTGTAGTGGCCTAGCAAAGTGGGTCCATTTAATTTTGGAAGGAAATTTACTTCCTCTTTGTCATTTACAGTAAATTAAGTAAGGGCTCATTGGCCCCTGACCTGGCAGGGACTCCTGGCTAGGTGTGTCATCTCTGTTCACTAAAGATCGTCCTTCTGGAGAGTTCTCCAGGGAAGACCCAAGTTCTGTTTGGGCTACATGGGGGCCCCTTGCACACACACATGCTATGTCACTGTGTAGATATGACAAAGGTCTATGAAATAATCAAGTCACTGTCAACTCCCTCTGCATGACACATGGAGACTCATTTAATCTCATCTGTGAGACCCACCTGATCTTTCTGCTTCTCTTCTATCTGCTCTTAGCAACATGCCCTCCGTGTTTGAGAAAACTGCCAGGAAACTGGTCAAAGAGATTGGAGACAAAGAACTCAGGCC
>JAPYXV010004695.1:0-11146 GCA_028533065.1 Trachops cirrhosus
GAGTTTTTAATTTACCTGGCAGCAGTTTTAATGGGAAATTGTATTAGTGAGCATAAATTGTTTTGGGGAAGGGTAAACAGTTTGTGATAATGTTTATTAAGTCGTTTTGTTTGAGCAAAAATATAATTGCAGTTTTAATTAGTGCATGGTTGTTGGAGTATTAGGTTTGAGATTACATTATGGCTTTCTGAGAAAACAATCACTCAGGTAATCCCAGCATTTATAACTGATAGCAAATAGAAAAGCCATGTCAATATGGCATTGACTTGGATATTGTACCACAGTTCAGGAAGGAAAGTGGGAATTTATCTAAGTGTTCATCCTTCAATTATCTTTACATTTATTGACTGCTCCTGAATATCATTCTCTGCTGTAACCAATGTATATAATATAATACATGTAAATAGTTTACTGAGAAAAATTTTAAAACTAAGAGGTGCAGATTGCTTTAATGTGAAACAAATGTGGAAATAAGGAAATTTATTTTTTAAGGATTATACTTATTTATTTTTAGAGAGAGGGGAAGGGAGGGAGAAAGAAAGGGAGAGAAACATCAATGTGTGGTTGCCTCCCATGCAAATCCTACTGGGGACCTGGCCCACAACCCAGGCATGTGCCCTGACTGGGAATCAAGCCGGTGACCCCTTGATTCACAGGCCAGAACTAAATCCACTGAGCCACACCAGCCAGGGCATGGAAATTTATTTAGATGATCAATATAATTTTCATGATTTGTTATTGGTTCTAATGCTGGTAATACCATGTATCTTATAACAACAACAATAATCATACATTATGTTGTCAGGATGTTTTACAAAAGTAGACTGATGGACAATGAACTTAGGAGAGCTTTCAGTGCAACAGTGCATAGTGAAAGCTGAGTTCTAATGAGAAAACTCACACAAGGACACAGAGCTAGTGATTGAAATAATGGAAAACATGGGAGTGTTTACATGACCGCATAACGGTCTCTTGGTCCAACAATTATGTGTCATTTTTCCTCCAAGTTAGTGTTGGCTTTCCTTGTAAATGACATTTTATCATATGTGGAATTTTATATCCCAAAGGAGTCTGAAATATTTCATTGTGGTACTTTTAATATTATACTTTCAAATTAATATTATACTTGTATTTAATAATACAATTCCCTGATTCATACAGAACTGTTATTTTGTAGCCAAACCCTTTATTATAATTAATAAAACTTTTAAGATGACAATATACATTGGAATGGTTAAGACTATAAAATTAATATAGCATTTTCCATAAAATTTCCTTTTAATCCAGAAATAAGTGATGATATTTCTAAATTGGTACACTAAGCATACATGAAATATTAACATTTCCCTAAAATTAGGTCACCAAATATAACTCATAAAAACCACCTACAGTAAGTCTCTCCCAAATAAGAATAACATGGAACAATTCTAGATTTTTCTTACTTCTTTTTTTAAAATGCCCAGATCAACCTAGAAGCTTGTGCACAAAATATAGGTCTAAAGTCCAAACTTTGCATATGTCTTTCAAATTATTATTTATAATTCCTATATTTGAATGTAAAAAAATGGGAATACTATCTTGTTTTTGTGACTGAATTCTTTTCATCTACTTACTTTCCAATAAATGCTGGTTTTTGAATAAGGAAATTAAAAATGAGAAAAATGCATTAAGGATGCAATAAAGTTTTAATATCACAAAAAATTCTGTAGTAATTAGGAATAATAACTTGCAAATAAGTTTTGTGGAAGATCATGTGTCCTTTTTTAACTGCACATTAATGGCCCTCAATCAAAGAAAAGCCCCTTCAGTTACCATTCAAACTTAAATTTATAGATTAAAAATTAGAAAACAAATAATAGATTACATATATCACCAAATGAACACAATAGGCTTCCATGTGTCTATGTCTGTGTATGTATATGTACATATAATTAAATTGGTGTAGATGTGAATTCTATCCAGAAGGTATCCAGCCATGTCCTATGAAAAATAGAGACACTTATTGAAGAAGACACAAGATACAAGAAACATTGTGGGTAGGACAATTACACCTCAGTCCCTTTCCAAGTAGGCACCTTGGGACCTCACACAGTTCTCCCAATCACCATCAGCTACCCTGTTATATATTCCTGAATCTCAATGATGGTCTGAAATCTCTCCCCTTTCAAAGCAGATTTTAGTTTTGGGAAAAGCCAGAAGTCACAGGACACCAAATCTGGTCTGTAGGGGTGCTGAGTCACCTGGGAGATTTGATGGGTCACCAAAAAACTCTACATGAGATGCGATGTATGAGCAGGCACATTGTCGTGATGAAGCTTCCAAGCACCAGTTGCCCATAGCTGCAGCCTTCTGAATTATCTAAATAGTTTGTGGAGGAATATTCAAGCTTACTGCAAAATTGTATGCAAATGCGTTGCTCCACTCGCTCAGTCATTTTGAATGTGATGGCCACAGAGTACACATGCTCACTCAATGGCATCTACTACCCTCACTGAGTGGCACAGTGAAGTCATCATTGTTCACACATGTGCATCCAAACCCCCTCTCCTTGGCTGCCTGGTTACATCCATGTCACACAAACCATTTTCATTATATTAACAATGGCTAGACTTTCTCCAGAGAGACATCATATGTATTTATCATTTTGACTAATCAAATATGAAATGCAAGCCATTTACATTAAGAGCTTCCAGAAATATTGATATAATTAGATATATTGTCTGGTCACAATGAGAAAAGGAAAAAAACTCTTCACTGCTCCAATCTTCATAACCCTTTTTTAAAGCCAATCACCATTTATAAGAACCACACAACGGAGAAAAGCACCCTAAATTGTTTCAAACAAATTGAGATTCTTTCAAAGAAATTGTGTTGCCTCTTCACAGTGAGACAGACAATGTCATTGTCACAGATAAATTAAGAGAAAAAAGAAAATAACCAAAACAACGTAAGTCACAAAACCATAAAAATCCTTGGAGAAAAGATAGGCAGCAACATTTTTGCCAATATACCTCCTTGGGCAAGGAAAAATAAACAAATTGGACCACATCAAACTAAAAAGTTTCTGCACAGCAAAGGAAATCATCAGTAAAATGAAAAGGGAGAACTGAATGGGAGAACACATTTGCCAATGGTACATCTGATAAGGGGTTAATTTCCAAAATATATAAAGAACATGTACAACTCAACATCAAGAAGACAAACAATGCAATTAAAAAATGGGCAAAGGAACTGAATGGGCACTTCTCCAAAGAGGACATAAAGATGGTCCATAGACATATGAAAGGATGCTCAGCATCACTAGCCATCAGAGAGATGCAAATTAAAACCACAATGAGATGTCATCTCACACAGGTCAGAATGGTCATTATTAATAAATCAATAAACAACAAGTGCTGGTCAGGATGTGGAGAAAGGGGAACCCTTGTGCACCTTTGGTGGAAATGCAGATGGGTACAGCCACTGTGGAAAGCAGTATAGAGTTTTCTCAAAATATTAAAAATTAAACTTCCTTTTGACCCAGCAATCCCATTTCTGGAAATATATTTGAAGAAACCTGAAACACTAATTTGAAAGAATATATGCACCTTTATGTTCATTGCAGCATTATTTACAATCACCAATATTTAGAAACAGCCAAAGTGCCCAGCAGTAGGTGAGCACAATACACAATGCAATACAACATAGCCATACAAAAGAAAAAAATCTTACCTTTTGTGACAGCATGGATGGACCTTGATGTTTTTATGCTAAGTGAAATAAGCCAGTCAGAGAAAGACAAACACCATATGATTTCACTCATATGTGGAATCTAATGAACAAAAATAAACAGAGAAAAAAAACAGACTCATACATACAGAAAACAAACTAACAGCAGTCCAAGGGGACAGAGGTTGGGGAGCTGGGTGGAAAAACAAAATAGTCATAGACACAGACAACAATGTAGTAAATGAACAGAGGAAAGCAGGGTGGAGGTGGGTGGCACTGGGCAAAGGGCAGATAAACAGGGACAGAAAGAGACTTTGTTTTGGGCAGTGGGCACACGATGCAGGGTGCAGATGATGTTGTATTGGGTTGTACACTTGAACCCGGTATGGTTTTGGGAACCAATGTCACCCCAATACATTCAATCGAGAAAAGAAAAATGCATATAAAACAAAAATATTTCACTGGAGTTTATTCAATTAATTTTAATTTCTAGTTTACAAATTTTTTACTATTTAAGCAATGTGTTTGCAGACACAATGTGCTGAAACCCAGCACAATTTTACAGCCTTTTCAATATTAAAGTAATTTTTTAAATAATAGGTTTAATATAGTAAAAAAATAAAAACTAATAGTTTTGTTCAATTGCACTTTTATGGCATGTCTTCAATTAGCATTTTTTCCTGTCAAAGACACAAATGATGCTTTAATTTTTATTGGAGTAAATTATAGGACAATGGAAATAAGGAGAAGACTTTTTCCAAATGGTAGCTGACCGCCCAACTGATAGCATACATAGCACTTATGGTTTCCAGAAATTATTGGCTCTTGTAAATATTGAAAACATTAACTTCTGAGAGCATATGTGAGCTTCAAAACATATTTCTCACATATGGAAAGGCATCTTCCTAGAAAACTAATTTCTTTTACATTTAATATAGTGAAAGCCCAAAAGTACAAATAATAAAATGTTTTCAGCATGAATGTGATTTTGGATGGCCTTGAAGTGATTAGAATATGCTTTGGTATTACTTAAGGTATCATGCTATAGCATGAGGGACTGTTACACAGCAGGTGTGTAGAAGATTTACTCCATATGTTATTAGCCATCTGGGCTATAAACAGTAAATGAATAATACATTTTTGGTAGTAATGAAATATTTTTCAGAGATCAGGTAAAAATCATTCAGCTCATGAGTTAGTCTATGATAGCCACAAAATCAAAATAGTTTCCTTACAGTTCCAAGAAGTCTATGTCCTCATTTCATGATATACATACATTAATATTAAAACATTGGTAAAAAGTGAAGAGAATAAAACTGCAATAAGAATAACCTCAAATACAGTATTTTGTCTCATTCTAAGTACTTCACATATAATTCATACATTCATTTGCACCTCAAAATAAGCTAAGAAATGAACAGAGCAAGCATAATTTGCAGATGAGAAAAATATTCTTTGGAGAAAAGAAATATGACTTACCAAAATGACTTAATTGGTCATTAGCTAGGACTCGATCCAATCTCATTCTATAACATCAGACTAGTATAACACAGTCAGAAGGAAACAAATACCATGATATTCTCTAAGCTATTACCATGGCTACCCTAACTTCTTCCTCTTGTCCAGCTCTATCCCAATCTATAATTTGTAAGTAAAATACTATATGCCATCATTTCTGTCATAAAAGGCATATTGATACAGGCTAATACTACTGTGGGCTATTGTCCCAGTAGAAAATCTTTTCAGCACTGGCTGGTGTGACTCAGTGGATTGAGTGCTGGCCTGTGAACCGAAAGGTCACTAGTTTGATTCCCAGTCAGGGCACATACCTGGGTTGTGGGCCAGGTCCCCAGTAGGGGGGTGTGTGAAAGGCAACTACACATGGATGTTTCTCTCCCTTTCTTTCTCCCTCCTTTCCCCTTTCTCTAAGAATAAGTAAATAAAATCTCAAAAAAAGAAAAGAAAAACTGTTCAGAAGCAGACCTTTCTATGTGATACAGTGTTACTATCTTAATTATATGCATGGCAAATTTTTAATAATAAAATTAATTGATAATAAAAAATCCTGAGAGTAAAGTAGAAATTACATTTCTGATAATAAAGTGACTATACTTTTTATAATTTATTATTATTATTATTATTACTATCATGATTGTCATCATCATTACTACAAGCAGACTACCTCTTGGTGATACTGCTATACCATTCCTCTTGATGCTTATGAAAACAATAACAAACTTAATTAAACCATAAAAATGCATTGATCTCTCATTAAACTTCTTATAAAAACTTTATATAACACAAAATATAACAATCATCAAATGTTTATAAATCTGCTACATTAAAGAAATCGAATACTGTACCATACAAACAATACACACCACACACACACAAGAAGCCTGTTTCAGCACATCTTATCAACAAAAAAAACACAATTGTTCTTAGTTGTCACTGAATGAGGCCCTCTAATCTTAGTGTTCAGACATATGTTGTTTTTTCTTCTGTTGTTATCCATGAATCATTTATTCTTGGCAAATATGTTTAAAGAGTGTTTTTTGACTGATTATCAAAATAGACTATTTGGCACCAGGGAGATCTAAGCAACTGGAAAATAGAAATCAGTGATTCATTGCATTTGGCATTTACAATCGACTCTGTGAAAGTAATCATCTCAAATTCATTTGACTTTTAAACTTACCTACATACCTGTTATACTTTTCTATCTATCTACTAAATGTCTAAAGTCACTTACTTATTATTCATTGCTATGTACAGTTATTTTTTTTTCTGTCTTTGAAATAAACTCCTTTCCTTAAATGTTTCTGTGGCTTGGGCCCTGATTATATACTATACAGTGTATATCACCTGATGTATATTTAGTTATGAAACTGTACTGCATAAATAACAATAAACACCATTATGTTAGGAACATTTTGTTTTTCTACAGGCTTTCAATGCTGTCAAATCGCTACTATATACTGAATATAGAAGCCAGGAAAGTCTATTATGTCTAAAAAGAATTAACAACCATTGGATTAGATTAGATTCACATTAGCTTTAGATTGTGTGTAACAAATCCCACTATAAATTTAATGAAGGCATTTCTCAATCAAATTATAGTACATTTTACTTCACATGTAGCTATAGTCAAGCACACCATTTTCATAGCATGAATTGCAGTGTTACTTATAATTTTTTAAATGTTCAAAATTTCTGATTAAAGCCATTCAAAGTTGCTCTGCATTTTAATCTTTCCTAAGAAGAGACCCATCCTTGGCTCCCTCATTAGCTGTGCTACCTGGGGTGTTTTGCAATAATGCCAGTGCCTAATACAGTGAATAGAAACATATCATTAAATATGTCTTAGGGCTCCACATTAAGATGATATAGAGAAAAACTGGGACACTTAAAGTGCTAGTTTACAGAGAGTTTGCCATGGAAAGGGTGAGGCTCAATGGTGAGTACAACAATTTCAAACTTTTTAAACCCTATTTAGCATTCCAATTGTCTCCCTATAAGAGTCGCTGAAATGAGATGACCCACTATGCATGATCTGCCTCTTTATTTTCTTCTAGTCAGAAGACTGTTAATTGAAAGGTTGGGGCTATGGAAGGGAGAGGAACAATAAATAATGTTAGAATTAATTTCTCTACATGTTACACTCCATAAGACATTAAGATAAACTTACTCACATGAGGATTAGATGGTTTAATAACGAAGATAACTGTATAATTATTCTTTCAAACAAGGGCACTTTTGAGGGTGATAAAATGCTAAACTGGGCAAGGCATCAGAATAGGCATAGACCAAGAATACCCCCGGAAAATGAATCACCCCAGTTTCCACACATAGAGATTGTCTTAAAATTAAATTGAAAGGGAATCAGGAAGCACTTGAAAGTAGGCCTGCAAAAGCTGAAAACTCTAAGGTTCTGCAACCTGCAAAAAGCACACGCAATTCATGTTTTTCTCCTAAGCACTCATTTGAGGCATTTTCAAAAGATAAGATAAACAATAAACAAATTGAATTTGAGTCATCAGGAAAAAAATCAAAATGTATAGATTGAGGTGTGTAGGAAATATCAACGCAAAACACACGTTACTGAATTGCTGAAACAATAAAACAGTTCTGCCACAGGTAAAAAAATATATTTAGAATTTGCGTAAAGAGACTTGGCATCTAATGTCATGTCTTTCTAACATAACTTGTAACAGGGAAAGGAAGTTTTAATGTAGTTAGAGAAAACTTATTAACAAACTCTCCCTGGCAATATTTAGCAATGCTAGAAATCCCCAAGGGACAGAGCCTCATTTTTATGGCTTGTCTTAAAATTGTTTATCAACTCAATGGATGGTTTGTAATCAGTTTTCCGAGTTAGTTACAGAGAGATACTCAAGATCATGGGGCAAGAAGCTGTGAACATAACTCAGAATCAGCAATATTCTGTATGAGACAAGTTTGCTGGAACATTTCAACGATACCTTTAGATTCTAATGGCTTCAAGCTGCTGCAAACTCCTGTAGCAATCAAAAGTAATCTGTTGTGGGACCAAGGGCTATGAACATCATGTCATAGCCACTCAGCTATTAGATTTATTGAAGGGTAAAGCATGTCATTTATGCATCAACTCATGGGAGGAAAAAAGCAATCCCTATGAAGTTATTCTAATAATAGACTGGAAAGCAATGATTACTGTTCCATGTACACTGGCTATTTGTAGCTGTGGTTGGCCTAATTCTGCAGGCCTCGCCTGTCAAAGCTTTGGGATTAACAAATGTTCAGTCCAAAATCTATTGGGAAACATCAAGAAATGGTTTAATGAGGGACAAATCTTTCATGTGTTGCCACTGGGAGGATGCTGAAACCATACTCCCACCTCTCAATTTACCCCTTCACTTCTTAAAAGCTTAATGCAAGAGTCCTATTTTCCATTTAAAACCAACCTCTGGGGATTAATTTTAGGAGATACACAATAGCTAGACCATTTTTCCCAGCATAGTACTCAATAGTTTTCACAATAGTGGTCTAACTTTTAATCAGCCTTTGAGCATCAAAACTCAAAAACTTGATGAGGGTATTCACCACTGACCTCCTCATGGTGCATTTTCTTCTTGTAATTTTGATAACATGAAAGCAGACAGCATTACCCCCAGCCTGCTTTTTACCATAAAAAAAATTGTCTGCATCCAGGATTTTTTTCCCTCCAGAAAGGCCAGCACCATCAGGCTGTTAGAACTGGCTAATGGCACAAAGACATCACAATATGGCTCCGTAGTGAAGAACAAAAATGACAGACTTAATTTTTTTCCTTTGCACTCAACTGAGGTTTTCATTGATAAGTTATACTGTGAAAACGTTATTATGCTACAGAATACTTATTTCATTTATGTAATATGTTACTACTAGAAGCTTTTATTCTATTGTACATTTAGGTTACACAAATATTCTCCCCTCCCTATCATGGTGAAGAAAAATTAAATATACTCATTTGAAGTAGAAGTAGACCATACATTAAATTGAACTTTCTTTTATAAAATATTACAAAATTACAAAAATTTAGTATCAAGTTATTCAAAGAGGTGGGAGGTGACATCTCATTCTGGTTTTGATTTGCATTTACCTGATGATTAGAGACGTTCTGCATCTTTTCATGTCTCTTAGCCACCTGTATGTCCTCTTTAAAAAAATAAAGTCTATCCATGCCCTCTACCTATTTTTTAATGATATTGACCCCCATCAGATGTATCATTTGTGAATATCTTGTCCCATTCAGTAAGTTGCCTTTTTATTTTCTTAATGGTTTTCTTTGCAGCGCAAAAACTTTTTACTTTGACGTAGTCACATTTATTCATTTTTGCTTTTATTGTCTTTGTCCTAGAAGACATATCCAAGACAATTCTGTTCTATTGATATATGTGTCTGTTTTTGTGCCAGTACCATACTGTTTTGATTACCATGGCTTTGTTGTGTAGTTTTAAATCAGGGAATTTGATACCTCCAGCCATTTCTGTCTAAATGGTTATTATAAAAAAGAAAACAAAGAACGGAGTTGGTGAGAATGTGGTAAAAATGGAACCCTCATGCACTCTAGGTGAGAATGTAAATTGGTGCAGCCACTGTGGAAAATAGTTATTGGAGGTCCCCCCAAAAACTAAATTAGAACTATCAAATGACCCAGCAATTCCACTTCTGAGTATTTATCCAAAGAAAATGAAAACACTAATTTTAAAGATATGTGTACCCTTATGTTCATTGCGGTATCATTTACAAATAGTCAAGACATAGGAATAATCTAAATGTTCATTGATGGAAAACAAGATAAAAAAGGTGGTACAAGTACACAATGAAATACTGCTAAACCATGAAAAAGGAGACTAGGGAGGGACAGGTGGGTGGGCTGGGATGGAAGTAAAGGACAGAAAACTGTACTTGAACAACGATTAAAACAAAATTTAAAAAAAAAGAAGAAGGAGACTATATTGCCATTTGCAACAACATGTATGGAACTAGAGGATATTATATTAGGTAAAATGTCAAACAGAATAAGACCAATAGATACAGTTTCACTTATATATGTGGAATTTTTAAAAATAATAATAAATGAATAAAAAAAAATCTCATAGAGACAAAGAACAGACTGGTAGTTGCCAGAGGGGATGGGAAGGGGGGATGGGTGAAAAGGTGAAGGGGATTAAGAAGTACAAACTGCCAGTTATAAAATTACTCATGAGGATGTAACATACAGTATAGGGATTATAGTCAGTAATATTCTGATAACTATGTATCGTGACAGATGAGTACTAGACATTGTGGTGATCACTCCGTAAGATATACAAATGTCTAATCATTATATTATACACCAGAAATACATGTAATGTTTTATGTCAACAATAATTTTAAAAACTAAATGCAACTAGCTATATAATTAATGCTTTATATAACTCCTTCATTTCCAGACACACACACAGAAGTCAAATAGTTCAAAATTATCCTTTCTGTATTGCCTTGAATAGTTTTCAGTAGTCTCCACATGGTTTATTTAAATGTAAAAAAATCCAAATAAATATTCCAATGTGCTTTTCTCAGTACCATTAAAAAATTTGCAACACTCAATTTCAAATTTCACTATGGTAGCCAGTTTTGCATTTTTAAAATTTATTGTTGTTCAGTTACAGTTGTCCCACCTTTTTCCCCATTGGTCACCCCTACCCCACCCCCTACTCCCATAGTCCATCCCCCTCATTGTCTATGCCCATGAGTCCTCTATTCGTGTTCTTTGAGTTGCCCCTTCCCCTGCTTTCCCCTGTTTCCTCTCCCCCATCCCCTCTGGTCACTGTCAATTTGTTCTTTATTTTCAAGTCTCTGAGGTGACCTCCATTTCATTCCAAAGACTTCAGTTTTCAATACAAAGGCTATTATAACTTTTTGTAGATATACA
>JAPYXV010004696.1:0-11146 GCA_028533065.1 Trachops cirrhosus
GGCCTTACTTGGCATTCTCCCAGGCCCAGTGGCACATTTTCCTAGGTCACCCAAACTGTACACTCCAGGTGCACCTTTTGTGTGGGCTATGTGAACCCACCTATTGTAGTTGAGCCTTGGTTGCTGTTGGCATGTTGATGCAAGGAGTTTACAACCAGGACAATTAGCTGCAAGCACTGGCCATGATCACAGTGGAAGATGTGTCATGAAGGGCCAACACCACACAGCAGGACTTGCTTCAGCAGGACTTTAGTGCCTGATGAGTCTACCCCTTGTATGTATGTGTGCATGCTGCTCGTGAAGGTGGTTGGTAGTTGTTGGACATTGTCTGACGTTTTCTAGTGAGTGTGCTGGCTGGGAGGCCTCTTAAAAGATGCAGGCCAAGGTCAACCACTGCCTGTGCTCTGCTGGACATGGGCTAAAGAATAATCTACAGATGGCTGCTACTTATGTTAGGCTTGGAGGTGCCCAAGAAAGGCCAAGTTTCTAACCAAAGCTTGGGGTCACCTAGCAAAAGGTACAGGGCACACCAAAGCCAGATGCTGCTTGTTTGTGCTTGCAAACTTTTGAGATATTTTAGGAAAGTCCACAGCATGAGACAAGACAGGCTTTTTATATGAAAAAAATCACTGGTAGGCCTGCAAGTTGGGGGTGGGGTAAGGGTCTCAAGGAATCAAATAGTGGACAAATACTGTTCAGTTTATAGAGACTCAGATATGACAGCAGCCTGCCTGCTCTGTTGTGGGAGGAATCAGCAAAGAAGCAATTGCCTATGCCAGCACTAACATCTGGGAGAAAGCTGCCCTCCAGCCCTAGACCTGAAGCCAGACAATTCAGTTTCTCCCCACGTGTCCCTGGAGCTTTCAAGCTGCTACACCAGCTGTGGGGTTCAGAGCGACTGTGTCTGAGTAAGTCCCTGCGTGGGCCCCTTAAGATGAACTGCCTGGGACTCTAGTAGCCCTCTGTCTCACTCAGCCACAATCCTCAATGGTTTTCACAGCCAAAATTTTTTGGGGTTTCTCTTCCTGGCACTGGAACCTTGAACTGGAGGGCCTGGTGTGGGTCTGGAATCCCTCACTCTTCAGGGGAGACCTGTGTGGCTAAGATATCCCTCCTATTTCTAAATACCACAGGTGGATGGTAGGACCAGCCTGTATTGCATCTCCATAGTTCCTATCAGTCTCAGTATGGCTTCTTCTGCATATCCTTAGTTACAGGACTTTTGTTCAGCTGGACCTGAGGCAATTCTGAATGATGATTGTTCTGTAATTTTGGTCATAATTTTGATGTGGTTGTGGAAGGATGCAAGCACCATTTTACCTACTTGGTCATTTTGACAGGAAGGCCACCAGGTGTTGATTTTTTTAAAAAGTACAAGAATCTGAAAGTCCAATTGTCCCCAAAGTTTGTCTGAAACAAAAAGTATTAAACCTTCTACTTGATCTTTTTACCTAACTCATTTCTGCATATTTGAACATCCTTCTTTCTGTAAAAAAGATTTTGACTATGTTTTTCAGTTGTTTAGCAGAACATAAAATAATTTCAAGCTTTTAGTTTCATTCCAGGGGAAAGGCCAACACGCCATTTTTCCAATGATGGGCTGTTGTAGCTAGTTCTTTCAGAGTTTTGGAAAACATAGGGATTAAAGCATTTAAGAAAAGATTTGACTCATGGTTAATCATTCACTTAATGTACATTTGCTAGGTGGGAAATATGTGGAAGATAGCAGCATGGCAGTGTCTTTGCATATTTGCTTTTTGATGGAATATATTTGTTTAATATATACATTATTTGTTTTTTAATATTTTATTTATTTATTTTTAGAGAGGGGGAAGGGAAGGAGAAAGAGAAGGAAAGAAACATCAATGTGTGGTTGCTTCTCACACATCCCCTACTGGGGGCATAACTTGGGTCACAACCCAGGCATGTGCCCTGACTGGGAATCGAGCCAGTGACCCTTTGGTTCACAGGCCAGTGCTCAATCAACTGAGCCACACCAGCCAGGGCTCACATTATTTGTTTAATGTACATTTGTTTATGACTGAAGGGATGAATGACATACCCCTCATTTCACTTCCCTGGCTGTCACTTGTTGGAGCCCTTGTTTCTATGATATCTGCAGTATTGAAAAACTTGTGTGCACTTACTTCTTCAGTGCAGTGCTCATTGCTGTGCATTCATTACCTCATTTATCTCACAATAGCTGAGGGTGGTAGGTGCTATTGTCAGCCCCATTTTTTACAATTGGGAGAACTGACACTTAGAGAAGTTGCTTCTTGCTTAAATACCACAAGCCCAGGACTGATGTTCCATTCACAAAGGCAGCACGTTGCAGGAAACAGGTCAGAGGTTTGATTTGTAAGGAGATCTGAAACAAAACAGGATAATTTTTGCAGACATTAATCCACATTTGCCTTTTTCCTGCTCTGTTTTATTGGCTCAGTGATTTCTTGTCTTGGGAAGATTTAATGTAGAAGAAGGACAGAAGAGTCAGTTCTCACAGTGGCTATGCCTATCCAGATTGATATGCTCCCAACTCATAGCAGATTATTTGACAAAAGGGATCTAAACATCATTTTTGTTATGCAGTTGACAGAGAGATTACTTAGCAATTATAAAATTCCAAAAACTAAACTACAGGTGCAAACGTACTTGCATTTGTTTTTCGTTCTTTTTTTAAAAAAGATTTTATTTATTTATTTTTAGAGAGGGGGAAGAGAGGGAGAAGAAGAGGGAGAAAAACATCAGTGAGTGGTTGTCTCTTGAGCACCCCCTACTGGGGACCTGGCCTGCAACGCAGGCATGTGCCCTGACTGGGAATCGAACCAGCGACCTTTTAGTTCACTGGGTCATGCTCAATCCAGTGAACTACACCAGCCAGGGCACATTTGTTTTTCTAACTCCATTACTTCAAGAGGTTGAAAAATCTCTTGCAAAAAAAAAAAGTGGCCCATCAAAACTATCACCAATACAATTAGTTCTTTGAATAAAATTTATACAAATAAAATTTAAAAATTAGGATTTCCAGGCAAGATGGAGGTGAACGTACATACACTTCGACTCCACACAACCAAAAGGACAGCAACAAATTTAAAAACAAAAAATAACCAGAACTGCCAGAAAATTGAACTGCATAGAAGTCTGAAGCCAAGTAGAAAAAGAAGGAACATTTTTCCAGACTGATAAGAGGAGCAGAGATGGGCAGCTGGGGCAGAGAGGACTCATGGTAAGGCGGTGGCTGGAGGACCAGGGTGGGTGAGGGAAAGATTTGCAGAAAGGGCATTCCTACGTTTGCGGGCAAATAAAATGGAAGGAACAACTGGGGAGTGAGACAGACCAAGCAACCCAGGGTTCTAGAGAGGGAAGTAAAGCCCCCAAACCTCTGACTATAAAAACCTGTGGGGGTTGTGGTAGTGGGAGAAACGCCCAGCCTCAAAAGAAAGTTTGTTGGAGAGACCCACAGCATCCTAAAATGTACGCAATCCCACCCACCAGGAAAGCCAACACCAGAAGAGCCAAATTTACTTGTGGGTAGCAGGGGAAGTGACTGAAAGCCAGCTGAGAGCCAAGCAAGTGGTGCTGATCCCTGTCTGACACTTCCCCCACAGACAGCACCACAATGCAGTGACGTGGGTTGCCCGGCCCCATCAAATGCATAAGGCTCTGCCCCCTACTATATAACAGGTGCACCAAGATGAAGAAATATGGCCCAAATGAAAGAACAGATCAAAGCTTCGAAAATACAAATGAGCAATGAAGGATAGCTAACCTATCAGAAGCAGAGTTCAAAACCCTGGTAATCAGGATGCTTACAAAAATGGTTGAGTATGGTTGCAAAATAGAGGAAGAAGTGAAGGCTATGCAAAGTGAAATAAAGGAAAATGTACAGGGAACCAACAGTGATGGGAAGGAAATCAGGACTCAAATCAATGGTTTAGAGAAGGAAGAAATAAACATTCAACCAGAACAGAATGAAGAAACAAGGATTCAGAAAAATGAGGAGAGCCTTACCATCCTCCGGGACAGCTTTGAATGTTCCAAAATGTGAATCATAGGGGTGCCAGAAGGAAAGAGAAACAGCAAGAAACTGAAAACTTATTTGAAAGAATAATGGAAAACTTCCCCAATCTGGTGAAAGATACAGACTTCCAGGGAGTCCAGGAAGCTCAGAGAGTCCCAAAAAAGTTGGACTCAAGGAAGCACACACCAAGACATATCATCATTCATTACCCAAGATTAAAAAGAAGGAGAGAATCTTAAAAGCAACAAGAGAAAAGGAGACAGTTACCTACAAAGGACTTCCCATAAGACTATCAGCTGATTTCTCAAAAGAAACCTTGCAGGCAAGAAGAGGCTGGAAATAAGTGTTAAAGTCATGAACATAAGTATTCAAAGTCAATTTTCCCCATGTGGCAAAGGAAATAGACTTGTAGGAAGTCCACGAAGCCCAGAGAGTCCCAAAGAAGTTGGACCCAAAGACAAACACACCAAGGCACATCATCATTAAGTTACCTAAGATTAAATGCAAAGAGACAATCTTAAAAGCAGCAAGAGGGAATGAAAGAGTTACCTACAAAGGAGTTCCCATCAGACTGTCAGCTGATTTCTCAAAAGAAATCTTGTAGGCAAGAAGGGGCTGGAAAGTACTCAAAGTCATGAAAAGCAAGGACATACATTCAAGATTACTCTATCCAGCAAAACTATCATTTAGAATGGAAGGGCAGATAAAATGCTTCCCAGATAAGCACTTCATTAAATTTTAATTTTATTTTTTTCCATTACCACTTAGTCCCCTTATACCTCCCTTGCCCCCCAAGCAATCACCACACTGTTGTCCATGTCCGTGAGTCCTTTCTCCTTTTTGCTCAATTACTCCACCTCCTAACTTTCCTCCCCATGCTTAGTTGTCATCCTGTTCTCCATATATGAGTCTGTCTCTGTTTTGCTTGTTAGTTCAGGTTGTTCATTAGATTCCACACATGAGTGAAATCATATGGTACTTGTCTTTCTCTGACTGGCTTATTTCACTTAGCATAATTTTCTCCAGGTTCACCCATACTGTAGCAAAGGGTAACATTTTCTTTTTCTTTTTTTTTTTTTACAGCCAAGTAGTATTCCATTGTGTAAATGTGCCATAATGGTTTTATCCAGTCAACCATTGATGAACACTTGGACTGCTTCCATACCTTGGCAATTATAATAATGTTGCAATCAACATAGGGGTGCTTATATTCCTTCAAATTAGTTTTTTGGTTCCTCCAGAAGTATTTCCATAAGTGGGATTGCTGGGTCTAAAGGCAGACCAATTATTAATTTGTTGAGCTATCTCAATATCCTTTCCACAGTGGCTGCACCAATCTGCATTCCCACCAACAGTGCAAAACGTTTCCTCTTTATCCGCATCCTTGCCAGCACTTGTTGCTTGTTGATTCATTTATTTTTAATTTTTTATTGTTGTTCAAATACAGTTGTCTCCATTTTCCCATCCACCCACTCCCACCTCCCATCCTCAATCTTATCCCCATTTGGCTTTGTCCATGGGTCCTTTATACATGTTCTTTGATGACCTTTTCCCATTGTTCCCCCATTATTTCCTTCCCCTCTCCCTTCAGGTTACTGTCAGTTTGTCCTTTCATTAATGTCTCTGGTTGTATTTTGCTTGCTTGTTGGTTTTGTTGATTAGATTTCACTTATAGGTGAGATCATATGGTCTTTGCCTTTCACTGCCTGGCTCACTTCACTTAGCATAATGCTCTCCAGTTCCATCCATGCTGTGGTGAAGGGTAGGAACTCCTTCTTTCTCTCTGCTGTGTAGTATTCCATTGTGTAATGGAATACTGTGTAATTCTATTGTGTAAATGTACCACAGTTTTTTGATGCATTCATTTACTGATGGGCACCTAGGCGGCTTCCAGCACTTGATTATTGTAAGTTGTGCTGCTCTGAACATTGGAGTGCATAGATTCTTTGGAACTAGTATTTCAGGTTCTTAGGGTATAATCCCAGCAGTGGAATTAGTGGACAAAAGGCAGTTCCATTTTTAGTTTTTTGAGGAAATGTTCATACTACACAAATCAATTTATAGATTCAATGCAATCCTTATTAAATTACCAATGGCATATTTCACAGATATAGAACAAACATTTCAAAAATTTACATGGAACCATAATAGACCCCAAATAACTGCAGCAATTTTGAGAAAGATGAACAAAGTAGGAGGGATCATCATGCCCGATATCAAACTGTATTACAAGGCCGCCGTAATCAAAAACAGTCTGGTACTAGCATAAAAACAGACATATAGAGCAGTGAAACAGAATAGAGGGTCCAGAAATAAGCCCAAATCTCTATGGTCAAATTATATTCAACAAAGGGGACAGAAGTATAAAATGGAGTAAAAATAACCTCATCAATAAATGGTGTTGGGACATTTGTTGATTTATTGATGATAGTGATTTTATCATTCTGACAGGTGTGGGATGGTATCTCATTGTGGTTTTAATTTGCATATCTGATGATCAGTGACATTGAGCATCTCTTCATATGTCTATAGGCCTTCTGTATGTCCTTTTTGAAGAAGTGTCTATTAAGGTCCTTCACCCATTTTTTAATTGGGTTGTCTGTACTTGTAAAGACAAAGCATTTTCCTTACTTTATTCTTTGTCAAGTTTTACCTTAAACACAGACCTAGAACAAATATTCAAAAAAAGCTTATAGAACCAAAAAAGACTCCGCAAAACTTCAGCAGTCTTGAGAAAGAAGAGGAAAGTTAGTGGATCACAATGCCTGATATCAAACTTCTACAAGGCCACAGTACTCAAAACAGTCTGGAACTGGCATAAGAAACTTCACACAGATCAATGGGACAGAATGTAGAATCCAGAAATACACCCACATCTTTATGGTCAATTGATATTTGACGAAGGAGACAAGAGCATACAATGGAGTAAAGACAGTCTCTTCAATAAATGGTGCTGGGAGAACTGGGCTGGTACATGCAGAAAAATGAAACCATACCACCAAATTATACCATACAGCAGAATGAATGCAAAATGGGTAAAAGACTTAAATACAAAGTGCAATACCATAAAAACCCTAGAAGAAAACATAGGCAATAAAATTTCAGATATCTCGTGTAGCAATATTGTTGTCAATACATCTTCTAAGGCAAAAGAAACAAAGAAAAAAAACAAATGGGACTACATCAAAATAAAAAACTTCTGCATAGCTAGAGAAACCATCATCAAAATAAAGAGGGAAACCACTGTATGGAAGAACATATTTGTCAATGATATATCGGACAAAGGTTTAATATATAAGGAACTTATATATTAAATATATAAGGAACTTATATATTAAATATATAAGAAACTTATACAACTGAACACCAGGAGGACAAACAGTGTGATAAAAAAGTGGGCAAAGGACCTGAGTAGACTGTTGCCCGAGGAGGACATACACCTGGCCCATTGACATATGAAAAAATGCTCAAAATCACAGCCATCAGATAGGTACAAATTAAAACCACAGTGAGATATCACCTCACACTCACTGAAATGCCTATCATTAATAAAGCAATAAGCAAAAAGTGCTGGCAAGGATGTGGAGAAAAGGGAACCTTAGTACACTGTTGGTGGGAAGACTGGTACAGTTACTGTGGAAAACAGTATGGAGTTCCTTCAAAAATTAAAAATAGAACTGCCTTTTCACCCAGTGATTCCACTTCTGGGAGTATATCCTAAGAATCACAAAATACAAATTCAAAAAGAATATATGTACCCTGATGTTCATAGCAGTGTTACTTACAATAGCCAAGATTTGGAAACAACCTAAGTGTCCATCAGTAGATGAGTAGATAAAAAAAGGAGAGGTACATTTACACAATGGAATATTATGCTGATGCAGACCCCAGCCTGTGGGGTCTGCCACATTGTGGATGAAGCACGAGAAATTCACATGGACTACCGAGTTCTGTGGAGGAAAAGGGACAGCATGGCTTCTCTCTCAAGAGGAGAAAAAGCCTCGGCCCTTGCCTTGACCAGCCTTTATTGCTTTTCTGTGCACATTACATGATGGTCCTCATTTACTGTGCACAGGTTTGCTTTAGGTGGTTACCTTTTACAGAAAACAAAGGAGATGATGCCGTTAATCACATCACAGAAGAAGGATATTTGCAAATGCAAGGAGAAAGGTGGTTTAACTGGTTACACTCATCCTTGGAAGGTTTAGCATGGATCTTAAGAAGTTACAGTAAGCACTTGCTGTCTCGATTCAGGGTAAGGGAGTTTTAGCAAAAGCAAGTCTCATAGCAGTCAAGGTACAATACAGACCTGATTCCCCACCAGAGAACCTATCCATGGGCTTGGGTCCTGTGCATCTCCAAGTGGGAGCTGGGCCCACACCATACAGAACGGTCTCCTATATTATGCAGCAGTAAGAAAAAAAAGGAATTCTTACCTTTTATGACAGCATGGATGGAACTGGAGACTATTATGCTAAGGGACATAAGCCAGTTGGTGAAAGACAAATACCATATGATCTTACTTATAAGCAGAATCTAATGAACAAAATAGAATTAGAGGAATAGAAACATGGAAGAGACTGACAGCTGTAAGGGGGAGAGGAGAGGTGGGGACTGGTTGAAAGAAGGTGAAGGGATTAGTCAACAAAGATGTATGCATGACCCATGGACATGGACAATGGATTGACTGAGGGAGTGGGGTGTGCCGGGGGGAGGGGAGCAAAGGGGGAAAATAGGGACAACTGTAATGGCATAAACAATAAAATAATTTTTTAAAGTTTTATCTTCAAGGTTTAACTTTCCATATTTGTTTACACAGAGTTTGGGTTGATCAGAATGGGTGCCATTTTATTAATAAAGTTATGTGGTATTTACATGTAGAAAAATAAGCTCTTTTGTCAACCACAGGGAAATTTGGGTCCTGTTTTACAAAAAGTTAGGGACCTGGGTATATTTTTCTAATGTTGAGTAAGGTCCAGAATTCATTTTAGCTGGAGTAGGGCACTCTACTCTGAGCTTCAGAAGTTTAAGGAATTTAAGGAAATATGAATAGTGGTCATGTGGAAAACTACATACAACTAGATGATCTGAATTTGGAATATTGAACACTTCAAAATGTATAATTCAGGCTGATTTTCCTTATGTATTTCTTACCAAGGTAAGAAGTTCATATTTAGTCAATAATGAATGTAGATTTATATTATCACATCTTGGTAAATTTATGACTTGCTTGTGTCTCTGTGAAATGAGAAGGACTGGCAGGAGAGGGGACTTATGATACTGTGGAGGCACCATGAGAGACAGAGGACAGACCTAGGCCAAGTTACTCAGCTTCCTTAGGCTTCCATTTGTTTATCTGTAATGTCAGTCTTGTAATGCCTACCTGGGAGAAAGAAGATATATGTGTATGGGTTCAATATTATTTTCATGTTGCTATTATTCTAGATGAGAGTTTAGCTTAGTAGAGATTGTTATACCCAATAGTTATGTTACTTATCGATGCTGAGATAAATTATTTCTTGAATTGCACCCAATTCAAACAAATGTGAGGGATTACTGAAGGTATTTGTTTAACTTACTAGGGAGAATTTATTTAACTTAATATTATACAATTGAGGAAAGGAGTGAAGAACTAAAATAAAGTTACTATAGTAAAGCTACTAAATTCCTAAAATCAAGTAAGTGAAGGCATAAGAAAATAATTCTACTCCTGTTTCAGCTTGCCAAGGAACTTAAACTTCTGAATTCTGTATATCTAACTCTGTGTCTGTGTCTCTGTCTCTAATCTCCTATAGAACTCTCTGATTTCCCTCTGAAGGATTAAGAAAAGAATGTTCATATCTCTGGACCATCAGATATCCATTATCCAGACCACTGGACATCTGAAAGATTATCATCTCAGCCCAATCCAGGGGCTAAGAATGAAGGACTGATTCTTCCCAAAAGTGTACTTTTTACTATAAGAACTCTCAGTTTTTCTCTCTGCTTTGGTACATCTGGGTATTGCATAGTTGCAGTTTTGATTTGTAGACTCTGAGACCCTTGAATTAATTTGTCCTTTATTTCTCCCTAAAACCTCCAGATTCATTTACGCTTCCATACACAAAGTGTATTCTTGGTCAGATGACTTCAATGTACTCTTAAATTCAACTATTTTGAGTTGGTACATTTATATTAAAAAGAGAAAGACTGGATCTTGAAGTCGTAAAACTGAGTTAATATAATTCAAAACTGTCTATAAAAAGAAGATCTTTTAAAGGTTTTATTTATTTACTTTTAGAGAGAGGGGAAGGGAGGTAGAAAGAGAGGGAGAGAAACATCAATGTGTGATTGCCTCTCACGTGGCCCCCACTAGGGACCAGGGAATATGCAACCCAGCCATATGCCATGACTGGGAATCAAACCAGTGGTCCTTTGGCTTGCAGCCCATGCTGAGCTACACCAGTCAGGGCAAAAGGAAGATTTTAATGGGATTTACATTTTGAGCTGTTCTCTACTGTGGTATGAAATACCACAAAATGTGAAACTCTTCCTCTGCCCCAACCTTTCCTTCTTCACTCGACTTTGAGGCCAGTGAGTGCCCTGCAGATTCCAACCTCTCTCACTCTTCAGGAAATGGGAGAGGGAAAGAAAGAGAGTCCTTAACTTCCTTTCACTCTCAAATCTCATCTGGGTAACATCCTAACTCTCCTCTTTTCATAGCCAAACTTTTCAGAGTTATTAATACCTTCTCCAGAGTCTTAATTAATTGCCATCATATTCACCTCTCAATGCACTTTATTTTGGCTTCTACATCTATCATTTTAGCAGTTCTTCCTATGGTTACAACTCATTTCCACGACATTGTTTCAAAAGAACATGTTTTAAACTTGATCCTTCTTTCAGGAGCACTTGACATTCATCTTTCATTTCAAGAGTCTCAGTGTCTCTGCTTGTATAAACATAACACTTGGTGCTCCTGGTTTCTCCCATACTTCTCTGCTTGCTGCTTTTCTTCCTCCAGAGGCTCACACTTCTCTACCCAATTTTTAAAATATTCAAATTCCTCAAGGTAACAGAGAAATACAATTAGACACATTTGGAGGTTTCCCTGATTCACAGGAACTGGGGATATCCACATCTGGT
>JAPYXV010004697.1:0-11145 GCA_028533065.1 Trachops cirrhosus
CAAATTTGTTTCAATATGCAACCATAGCTATGTCTGGATATAGGGCTGCTATTGTCTTGCTTCTCAATAACACTATTTTTTTTCTGGCAGTACTGAGCTCCCTGCATGTGTAACCTTCATTGATGCTCTTAGTTTTTGTTCTTTTTTCCATCCCTCTCCCCTTATATTCTCCTTTCCTTTTTTTTTTTTACTCTCAATTTGTCCCTTCATAATTAGGTGTTGTTCCCATGTAAGAGAAGATTGTTAATTCAGATGTGTAACTACCAGACATATGATGCCTTTGTGTTTTTATTTAGCTCCTTATTTAACAAACATTTGCTTGCTAATAAATATTAACATGTAATTAATGTTATAGAGTCTGCTTAGTAACTAGTAATTAAAGAAATAAAGGAAAAGAAAACTCAGACACAGTCTCTGCCTTTAGAAAATTTACATTCTAGTGGAAGGCAACGACAGCAAGCAAATAATCACTCTGAATAATTTTTGTTACAAATCGCAATGAGTGCTATGGCAGAACAGCACAAGTACACTAACACAGAGTGATCACTGCTCCGCTTAGACATTTTTGAGCACCTGGCAAAACAACTGCCTTGAACACCAGAATTTTTAGAGAAACATTTTTCTTGGAATTCTAATAGCTGACTTTCACACATCAAGACACCTACATATGATTCACATTGTTGCGTTTTACTATGACATTCAGTATAAGCAAAAAAGGTTGTAATGTCAGGGCAGTTCTCACAGATGAGAAGAAGCAGGAAGTACTTCTTATGCTGTGGAGAAGGAACCAAGAGAAACTGAGGAGGAGGAAAGGAAAGCAAAAAAAATCTGACTCGGGTGTCCTTGCTTTGTCCTTGGTAGTGTGAGATGGGCATCTGAAGCACTGAGATAATTTGGAGGGAACCCAAGGGTCAGAGGCTTGTTTTGCATTTCTTGGGGATTCTCTCTGCTTTGTCTTCCTCTCTGAGTTGTTGCCTTTGTCCTTACACTGGCTTCATTGAGTCTAGCAAAATGGCTGATGCAATCCCCACACCATCCAGATCAAGAGAGTGATTTATCCAAACATTCTCAGCAAGTGTTCCAAGATCCATTCTGCTGAGATAGACTTCAGTCATGCATTGGAACCAATCAGTATAAGGGCTTATCACCAGGAGGGGAATAAAATGTGTAAATCTCTTTGTTGTTGTCACATTCTCCATGGGACTTCAGGAAAGGAGTCAGCTTCCCTGAGACTACATGAATCCCAAATGGAAATCAGGCACCAGGAAAAATGGGAATAGAGTCAAACATATTTGGAGACAAACACAAATGCTCACTGCAGTTTACTCCTTAGATCACCCAGTAGCCATACATACCGTCCTTTCAAAGCACAGTTTAAAACATGCCCATGCTTGCGTGGGATGCACACACCTCACCTCAAAAATCAACCCAAAGACTGACTGAGTTACTGAATCCAAATTTTAGGAACTCTGGTAAGAACCCAAGCCATATACAATCACATAGCTCATGGTGTACATTAACATCACTTGTATTGACTATCTCCATTATTCCAGGAGACTCTGGCGTGTAAGATAACATAGCAAATAACTTTTCTCAACTTGCCCTCATTAGGGTATCTCAATAGATCACTCAGCTGTGGTCATCTGACTGTTTTACTCTTCAGGGCTTCCTTCAAAATTTCCTCTTGCTGGGTCCACCAATCCTAAACTATTATATAACAGACTTGATCCAATCCCCATCTGACCCTAACATTGAACTGTCTCTAGATATTTGTAAACCAAACCAAAAGACCTAATAATTATCTTGTCTTTGACCTTGTTTTTCTGAAGTGCTACTAATATTCCATTAAGTTAATGGTTTCTGTACTGTAGTGAGCAATACACTTAACTTTGTTTTCACATAAGTTAGTTTGTGGAGGCTTTTCAGAGAGTGAGCAGTTGACCCTGGGTAAGGTACATTCCTTTTCATTGGGTGCAATTATAGTATCTCATGATTCATTGATTTATGGCTAAATGTACACTTATTTATATACAACATATATACTAATATGGTGGCACAGAAAAGAGGAAGTGAAGAAGATACCCTGTAGGGATAACTGGTCCATATTGAATATGATATCCATGATATGACAGGACTCCTCGACCTGTGAGTTCCATAGTTTGCCAATCTACTCACCTCTGGTTTGGTTCTGTGAGAGGATGTTTCTTGTCTACTGTCCTCAACAGCCAACTCTGAGATGGTCAATAAGTATATTACACCTCTCCCTATGCTGTTCAGAGGCTCTTTTCCTATTAGGACATTAGAGATTACACTTAAGGCCTAAGAAATCACAATTTACTTGGCAGTAAATCTCCATTAAAAGTTTAGAGGCTTCTAGGCTATTTGTTTCATAGCCAGATACCAAAGTCAGAGAACTTGATGAGCTGTAATCTTGAAGTCCAGTTCTAGCCATCCATTCCCTTGGTGATGGTCCTCCATTTCCTGGCTTTGCTTATTCACCTAGTGCTATGGTTCTCAAAGTGTGGTTCATTTCTTAGGTTAGTGGCAACATGACCTGAGAAACTCTGGGGGTGGGACCCAGCAATCTGCAGTGTAATAAGCCCTTGGGTGATTCTGATGTATAATAAAGTTTGAGACCACAGCTTTAGTGATTGTCCGTTTCTGTCCTTTTCATGCTCTATGTTAGACACCCAAAGTCTAAGTGTTGGGGTGCACTTCTAGTGGCTCAACTTAGATCATTTGTTTCTCCCTGACCAATACAAGAAGATAGAAGAGGATCTGGGCCCTCTCATCTTTCATAATGGTCAGTGGTCACCAGAAATCATAAGGTGATAAAAGTAATATTGATGAGAATAAATGTTGGGAGGTATTTATATTCTTGTTATCCATTGAGCAATAAATCATTAGTAGTATCCATTGTCAATGAATATTTTAAAAATATTTTATTTATTCATGTTTAGAGAGAGGGGAAGAGAAGGAGAAAGAGAGAAAAAGAATCATTAATGTGGGGTCGCCTCTCATGCACCCTGCACTGGAGACTTGGCCTGCAACCCAGGCACGTGCCCTGACTGGGAATTGAACTTGGGTTCTCAGCCTGCGCTCAATCCACTGAGCTACACCAGAGAGGGCTCAATAAATATTTTTTACAACTAAAAAATTTTTCAAGATCAGGACTGTATATTCATAACTCTATTGTGTGATACTTTTGCATTGAGGAGTGATATAGTAATCATTGATTTATAGAAAATATAAGCTATTAGAAAGACCAAACGATCAGAAATCTATTTTTTCAGTGTATGTGCTGCCAAAGCAAGCACCAGAAATCTATTCTTATTCATATGAAAGAAACATTATATGACCAACATATACACAAAAAAGTCTGCATAGATCTGTGTGCATATATGAGTGTGTATTTAATAGTACACTATACTCTAAGACAGTGGTTGGTAAATTTTAGCCTACAGGTTGGATGCCCAGATGCCTGTTGTTTTAAAAAAAAATAAAGACTTATTGGAACATAACACACCCATGTTTTATGTATTGTCTATAGCTACTTTCATGCTACTCAGTGAAGTTGAATAGTTCCAATAGTGACCATATGTTCCCCCAAATATTTTGGTAAAACATTTACCAAATATTTATCCCATCCATTGAAGAAAAAATAATTAAGACATGGTTATGGTATCTATAACCATAAAATTATTTTAAAATTATGTCTATCTGAACAATTTTATAACAGGAAATTCAATTTAGCTCTTCATCATTGGCAGAGGAACATCAAAGAATGTCAGGGAATAAAATCTGTAAACAATCTCAGATCAAAGGATTTTTTTTAAATGCCATGTTTGGATAGGTTTTTTTCAACATCAAATAGATATTGTTATTTCTCTATTTTGTTTATATATAAAATTATTTTGGGACATTATGATATCTATATGAACAAAGGGGGAGGAAAAAGGGAAAGAGAGAGGCATGCAGAGTGGGAAGAAAAAAGAAAGAAGGAAGGAAGGAAAGAAAGGAAGGAAGAAAACATTTACTGAGTACAGTGCAACTTTCCTTTACGTAAATTATCACTTTTAATCTTTCAAATAACTCCAGAACATTGAAGTATGAAGAACACATTTTTCAAATAAATTTTACCAGAACACCCTATAACAAAACAGGTAATTCTTGAGTGAATAGCTCTGGGTAGGTGGTTGAGAAAGTGAGTATCCCCCTCATCTCTCTTGGGCTAACACTCAACATCATTTAAAAATATATTATCTAGAATACACCACAACCTAAAATCTATGGGATACAGCAAAAGCAATCCTGAGAGGGAAGTTCATAATATTATTGGCCCACTTCAAGGAGCAAGAAAAATCTCAAACTATCTAACCCTATACCTAAAAGAACTAGAAAAAATAAAGCCCAGAGTAAGTAGAAGGAAGGAAATCATAAAGATCAAAGTGGAAATCAATGACATAGGGACTAAAAAATAACAATACAAAAGATTGATGGAACCAAGACCTGATTCTGGAAAAAATAAATAAAATTGACAAATCTCTAACCAGATTAATTGAGAAAAAAAAGAGAAAGGACACACATAAGTAAAATCAGAAATAAAACAGGAGAAGTAACAACTGACACCACAGAAAAACAAAGGATTGTAAAAAAATATTGGGTTGGCTAAAAAGTTCTTTTGGTTTTTTTTTTCTGTAAGATGGCAGGTCTAATAGCAGTTAGTTGTCTTTAACTTCATTTGAAACAATTTTGTTATATTGTATTGTGGCAGTAGTCATATCAGTGTGCACTTGAAAAACCTTATCAAAATTGGTGAATTTTTGTACAGCCATTTTAATATTGAAGATAGAAGAAAACATGCAACATTTTCAGCATATTATGCTTTATTATTTTAAGAAAGGTAAAAATTCTACTGAAGTGTAAAAAAAAGATTTGTGCAGTGTATGCAGAAGGTGCTGTGATAGATCAAACATGTCAAAAGTGGTTTGCAAAGTTTCTTGCTGGAGGTTTCTCGCTGGACAGTGCTCCATGGTCGGTTAGACCAGTTGAAGTTGATAGCGATCAAATTGAGACATTAATTGAGAACAATCAATGTTCTACCATGTGGGAGATAGCTGACATACTCAAAATATCCAAAGAATATTAGTGGTAAAAATGAAAAATGTGTCTTTTATTTTACAGAGAAAACTAAATAGACTTTTTAGACAACCCAATCAACAGATTGGACAGCCTGAGCAAAACAGATAAAATCCTAGAAACATGCATACTTATTCCAAAAGTGAATAAGGAGGAATTATACAATCTGAATAGACCAATTACAAGTAATGAAATTGAAACAGTAATCCAGATTCCCAACAAACAGAAGTACTGGACTGAATGGTTTCACAGGTGAATTTTACCAAACATTCAAAGAACCAACACCTATCCTCCTCAAACTATTCCAAAAAATTTAAGAGGAGGGAAAACTTTCAAGCTCTTTTTACAAGGCCAGCATTATGATAATTTCAAAACCAGGTAAAAGCACTATGAAGAAAACAAAATTATACTCTAATATCCCTGATAAACATAGGTGCTAAATTCCTCAACAAAATGTTAGTAAACCAGATTCAGAAATATTTTAAAAAGATCATACACCATGATAAAGTGGGATTTATTCTTCAGATGCAAGTTTGGTACAATATTTGAAAGTCAATTAGTGTGATGCATCACATAAAAAAATTAAGGCTAAAAATCATGGGATCATATCAATAGATGCAGAAAAAGCATTGGATAAAATCTAGCACCAATTTATGATAAAAACACAGGAAAGTGGAAATCGAGGGATCATACCTAAACATAACAAAGGCCATATATGACAAACCCCAGCCAACATCATACTTAATGGACAAAACTTAAATCCATTTTCCTTAAGATCAGGAACAAGGCAGGGATGTCTTCTTTCACTGCTCTTATTCAACATAGTACTGGAAATACAAGCCACAGTAATCAGACAAGAAGAAGAAATAAAAGGCATCCAAATTAGAAAGAAAAAAGTAAAACTGTCTTTTTTTGGCAGATGACATAATATTGTATATAGATAACCCTAAAAACTCTACAAAAAGCAATAGTTTTTTAGGTATAATAAGACCTAATAAATGAATTTTGCAAAGTAGCAGGATATAAAATTAATATTTGGAATTGGTGGCATTTTTATACACGAATACTTATCAGAAAGAGAAACTGAGATAACAATTACATTGAACTACTGCAACCAAAAATTAGGTACCTATGAATAAGTTTAACAAAGGAGGTAAAAGACCTGTACTGAAATGTAGTACATACTGAAGAAAGGAATTGAGAAAGGGACAAATAAGTGGGTGTATATACGGTGTTCATGGATGAAGGAAAATTGGCATCATTAAAATGTACATACTACTCAAAGCAATCTATAGATTCAATGAAATTCCTATTAAAATTCCAATGGTATATCTCACAGATCTTGGACAAATACTCCAAAAATTTATATGGAACTACAACAGACCCTGAATGGCCACAGCAATCTTGAGGAAGAAGAGCAAAGTTGGACATATCACATTACATGTTATCAAATTGTATTACAAGGCCATAGTAACAAAAACAGCATGGTAATGGCTCAAGAACAGGCATATGGATCAATGGAACAAAATAGCATAGAAACAAACATACACCTTTATGGTCAGTTAATATTTGACAAAGAGACAAACGATAGCTTCTTCAATTAATGGTGTTGGGAAAATTGGACAGATACATACAAAAAAAATAAAATTAGACCACCAATTTACACCATACACAAGAATAAACTCAAAATTGATAAATTGATTAAAGACTTAAATGTAAGTCATGAAACCATAAAAATCCTAGAAGAAAACATAGACAGTAGAATTTCAGACATTTCTTATAGCAATATTTTTGCTGATATACCCCTCGAGTAAGGGAAACAAAGAAAAAAATAAACAAATGGGACTACACCAAGCTAAAAAGCTTTTGCACAGCAAAAGAAATCATCATCAAAAGGGAACCCATCGAATGAAAGAACATATTTGCCAATGAAACATTTGATAAAGAGTTAATTTCCAAACTATATAAAGAATGTATACAACTCAAAACCAAGAAGACAACCCAATTAAGAAACGGGCAAAGGTCCTGAATGGACACTTCTCCAAAGAGGGCAAGCAGATGGCCAATAGACACATGAAACAATTCTAAGTGTCACTAAATATCAGAGATGCAAATTAAAACCACAATGAGATATTACCTCCTATCTGCCAGAATGGCTATGATCACTAAATCAACAAACAACAAGTGGTGGTGAGGATGGAGAGAAAAGGGAATCCTCATGACTATTGGTGGGGATGCTGACTGGTGCAGCCACTGTGTAGTACGGAGTTTCCTCAAAAAATTAAAAAGGAAACTATCTGTTGAGTCAGCAATCCCACTTCTGGGAATATATTTGAAGAAGCCTGAAACGCTAATTGAAAAGAGTATATGCAACCCTATGATCATTGCAGCATTACTATAGCCAAGATCTGGAGCTACCCATGTGCCTATCAATAGATGAATGGATTAAAAAAACAACTGTGGTACATTTACACAATGTAATACTACTCAGTCATAAAAGAAGGAAATCTTACATTTTTGCTACAGCATGAATGGAGCTGGAGGTTATTATGATAAGTGAAATAAGCTAGTCAGAGGAAGACATTCCATATGATCTTACTTACATGTGGAATCTAATGAACAAAATAAACTGATGAACAAAATAGAAATAGAGGCATGGATGTATGGAACAGACTGACAGCTGTCAGAGAGGAGGAGTGTTGTGGGGCTGGATGAAGTAAGGTGAAGGGATTAAGCAAAAATACACACACACACACACACATACAGACCACAGTGTGGTGATAGCCAGAGGGAAAGGGGGCTGGGGGTAGGTGGATGTGGGCAAAAAGGGAAAACAGAGACAGAAAAAGATTGCTTTGGGTAATGGGCTCATGATGCAGTGTGCGAATGATGTTTTGTTGAATTGTACACTTGAAATTTACATGGTTTTATGAACGAATATTACCCCCAATAAATTCAATGAACATGTCAAATTTATATTTTAAAAAAGACTAAATTCTGTCAGTATATAGTTTTAGCAAGTATATAGTCATTAAGCAACTATGTTGTATTCTAACTCTTCACAGAGTGCTAACAACACACCAAGATTAATTCCACAGTTAACTTTTCCATGACTATATGAATTTTAGATTCATCTTTAAGTATAGAATCAAAGACTATATCTGGTAAAGAAATTTCAAACATACACACACACACACACACACACACATATATACACAGTAAAATTAAAATACTTTGTTTCCCAGAATTTTTATGTTGTAACTATTATGCATAATAAAAATTTTATGTGTAGTTATATTCTAACATGTAAAATAGACTACGGATAAGGCAAAAATTCAACTAGTCTTTTGCCAAATCAAAGCACCCTTGACATAAGATCTCATTTTAAGCTCCTAACCATACAGAATTTACTAGACGAGGCAGGGACTAGCTCAGTTTTTTTGAACCAGTGCCTCACAGATGTTCTTTGGGCCATTTTATGGTTTTAGGAAATAACAGACTAAGGTCAAATTCAGATGTCTGAAAGAGGCACATGTGAGGATAAAGCAGCAAACAGAATCTACATATTACGGAAGGAGCTGCCAGTTAAAAGCACTAGATTTGGAGTTATCAGGGACATAGGATGTTATTGGGTCACTTTCATTTGCAGAAAAAAATGAATGCAAACATTTACAAATATTTGTTCACCACAGAAATACTCCCTTAGAGCTCCATCTCATGGACATCATTATCCCACAGAAAATTGTGCCTGCTGTAGATTGTGGACATGAGTACATTCACAACAAAGTGCATGCTAGTTGCAGTCTACACATTTGCATTGATTCCTTTCTACAACAGCAGGATGCCCTTAATAGGATTCTGAGACAAGTTCCTTACCTACACCCCACATCTAAAACCCCAGTTGACTGAAACAACTTTTAAACTAGATATAATCTTTGATTGCATACTTAAAGATGAAACAAAATTTATATATTCACGGAAAAGTTACATCTGTATTTTAAAAGTACTAGAAATGGCTATTAACAAATCAAGGAAAAACATTACCTCAAAGTAAGTGGACGGAGAAATCTGTAACCAGAGACTGAGTTTTGTGTGTTAATACTATAGGAGATGAACCTTAGGAGCCACCAGAAGGCACGCCTACACCTGCTCTGCAAGAGCCTCTCACTGGATTTTCTCACTTCTTTGGACTTCACTGAATCCATCTCTTTTTCAAATTAGCTAAAAGCATCTTCTCAAAATTAAATCTGAATCATCTCATCCTACTCCTTAAATTTTTCATTGTACTTGGGATAAAATGTGAAATCTTTAGCATGACGTACATGCTTTTCCTTTTTTTTTTTTTTTTAACAATACAGATGTTTTCTGTGTCTGCCTTTTTCACATGCAGGGTCTTACACTTTCTGACCTTTTTGCCTGAATGTGCCTCTTCCCACTTTTTAGTGGTTTACTGCTACTCAGGTCTCAGCTGAAGCATCACTTTCTCAGGAAAGATTTCCCTGACCACTCATACTTACAAAGGAGGGACAGGAAATAACATGTATTCAGATGATACTAATTACTATAGAAAAATATAAAGATTGATAATGGCTTTCTTTCTTTGCATAGGTAAGGAAAATGACTTGCTGCAAGTAATATTTGGGCAGAGACCTGAATGGATTGGAAATAAGATGTGCAGCTTTCTAGGGAATGAGCAGCCCAGGCAGAGTGAAACCAGTTGAGGGTCCCTGAGGTAAGGACTTAACTGAGAAAGAGGAAGAAGGCCAATGTGGTAAGCACCAAGTGAGGGGATCAAGCAAGAAGACCAGTAGGAGACAAACTCAGAGAACACATAGACCATGATAAGAAGTTTGGATTCTTGACCTAAAACAGATGAGAAGCTATGATGGAATGACTGAAGGGGCGAACACTGGGATATGAGGCTCAAGAGGGAATGGGGTTATGGGCTTGATCAGTTATGGTGCAAATAGGAGACTTTTTAAGGGTCTTGGTTGTTCCTCTGTGTAAAGTCTGATGGCTCTGGATAGTTTAAGCAGAAGAGTAATTCAATCTGGCTTGTATTTTGAAGAGGCACTTTTGCTGCTGTGTTGAAAATAGAATAGAGAGGGAAAGAGTGGTGCCAGGAAGCTCAGCCTCTTGCAGTAATCTTGACAAGTAAAGGTTGCGAATGCACAAGAGTAGTAGGAATGCTCATGAGTGCCTGGGGTCTGATCTATTTAGAAGACAGAGCTAGCAGAATTTGTTAATATGAAGCAAGAAGAATAGAAGTGTGAAGAAGTATTCTAACATTTTGACCCAAGCAAGTATCAAGAATAAGAAATAGAGTTGTCATACACCACAAAGTGGAAAACTGGGATAAGCTCTTTTGTGAGGGAAGGGGCTGATGCTGCTACTCACATAGAGAATTCCATTTAGAATATGTTGAGTTTAAGATAACTATTAGACAATCAAGTGGAGGTATATAGTAGAGACCAACATAAAAATCTGGAGTTTAGCCAAAGGTTCAGGGACAGAGGGGAATCCAGAAAGAGAGAGAGAGATATATATCTAAGAAGTAGGAAAAAAGTCAAATGGAGAACAATGAAGAAGAAGTAACAAGAATAGAGTTGAAAGATTTTGGACATGTGGTAAAAATAGAAGATAAGTGATATGAGGCTATTCGATTTATTCATTTAGCATTTAACTACTGGATCTGGCAACTCATCTTAACATTTAACTATTGCATTTGACCTTTAAGGGAAGAGTTTTATAAAAAGAAGGAGATGAGAAAACACTTTAAAGTAGTTAATTTTATGGTATGTAAACTATATCTTGATAAATCTGTTCTTAAAAAATAATTCAAGGGACTTCCGGCCAAGATGGAGGCATAGGTAGACGCACTGTGCCTCCTCGCACAACCAAGATAGGGACAACAACGATATAGAAACAAAATAACAACCAGAACTGTCAGAAAATTGAAGTGTATGTAAGTCGGACACCCAAGGATTTAAAAATAGACACTTTCAT
>JAPYXV010004698.1:0-11144 GCA_028533065.1 Trachops cirrhosus
AGTCAAGATTGACAGCTCTTGACCCAAACCGTATTTATAGAAAATGCCATAAACATTTGTCTCCAGAGGTAATATCCTTTACAACTGCCTAAAGAAATGTATAATGCATTATAGAGTTCCTTGATAGCTTTGTTCAACAGGTGCTGCATTTCCCAAATGGGAGAAGAATGAAAGTTCTTTTTTATTTGATTACAAGTCTCCCGTGAACTGTTCCAAGGTTGTTCTTTACATGCCAGTTCCTATTCCTTGGAATAAACACAGGAATTGCAGCAGTCACATCAACCACATGTTGTTCTGAAGAAGCTGGAAAGTTTCAGAACCTCCTGCTTGTACAGATGTAGAAAAATCCTGCCTGATCCTTCTACTAGGCAGTATCATGTCAGACAATTGCATAACATAAGCTTGTGCTAAGCACTGCTTTCTTGTTCTCCAATCAATCTCAATCAATCTCTCTCTCCTCCCTCCCTGGCTCCCTTTCTTATTCTATTTATAACTATCTGGTTTGCATTTACCTTTACAGAAAATTTTGGCTAGCTAATTCACATCCTTTGAGAAAAATAAAACTATGAAATGCCAGGTTCTCAACTAAGATATTTACAGAGGAGAATCTAATAATTTCCTATAGTTATTCTTCTCAGCATGGTATGGAAATGCCTTCAGTAGTTTAATTTTCTTTTCCTTCTCATTGCCAGGATTATTTATTGCTGAAAATTGAGAAATCATATTATATTTATTTTCTTTTGATTGGTTGAAAATTCAGTTTACTAAGAATCCTAAAAAAATACCACAGAGTTTAAATGTGGACTGGAAATGCAGCAGAGGGATTTGAAGAGAACAGATCTGATGAAAAAGACAAATGTTAGCATTTTCAACTGACCAGAGTGGAATCAGTGAAAAACAGGAAATCTCAGAGGAAACTGCAACAAAGTAAAAAGGTTTATAAAAAAAATACATAGCCATTTTGAGAGTTGTGTTGGAAAGGATAAGGTGATATATTTTTTTATCTGAGAGTGTAATGAAAAGACCAGAATTACAGATTTGATACATCTGTGGGAATCAAACTTTTCCCTGACAACAAACTGGACTTCCATCCTGGCTAAACATTTTGAAAAGATGTGGAATATGGAACTGATATATAGAGTTGATTATGTCAGAATTTGTGAAAAAACCATGCATAATAAAGGATCAGGGTAATTAAAACAGTCTCCACAAACTAATCTGAATGATTATTAGAACTGAAGGCTTCTTGGGCTATGGCTATCTATACACATGAAATGAGCAGATTACCTATTCATTGTTACTGTTTGTGGAGATTGTTCCGCAATTGGTTCTGCGGCCATGATTATTGTCAACTGCCAGAGTGAACATGAGCAAAGAGTATGGAGCACTGGCAGGAAAGCAGGGCGCAGAGGTGCAGCCTTTCCCTCTTAGCTCTTTCACTAACCAGCCATTCGATGTGGTTTATCAAGAAGCACCATAAGTTCCCTATCTCTTAATTTCTTCAGCTTTCAAATAGGAATAACAATATTCATTTATCTACTACCTCACTGGGTTATTATGAATAACAAATGATATGAAAAATGGTAAAGGAATTTTAGAAAAGGTTTAAATCACTTACAAACACAACACAGTGATAGTAGTTGTTGATCAATGATGCCAGAGATCATTCTTGCATCAGCTCAAGGTTCAGATTTCATAGCAATTTACGCCATGGAAATTAGTGTTACTCTTTTCCAAACTTCATCTTAACATGTTCCTACTTAAAAAGTAGATGAGATGGTTTTTGCAGAGACTTGTGTTTTGTTCTTCTTTTGTTCTGAATGAAAAAAAGAAAGTCCTGTTGTAGAGATTTTTACAGTGACTTTTACAGAGGCAAATTTTAAATACTCTTCTTGAATATTTCAATGCTGATAGCAACAACAATATTACACTAACTGCACTGATAGAGGCCTTGATTTCCCTTATGGTTATGTCAAATGCATATTGCAGCTTGAAAAAGATGGAGCAATACTTCCTGGGAAGAGCCAGCTGGGCTCAGGGAAGCTCACACAGAGACGGAGAACTTAATGTGGTCACCAAGGGTCTGGGGCATGGATGTGGAGGATTTGAAATTTAGTAACCAATACATCCTGAGGTAATCAGGCTCAGGGATGCAACTTCAAATAAACCCAACTCACAAGTCTGACATTAAGAATTCAGAATGCAAATGTATTCATTTACAATCAAAAGTATCACTCTCCATGAGTGGATATGGGTAGAGCAATGCTCACCAGAAGGTTGCCTGATGGATGTGGAATCAGAAGTTCATTACCTAAACTGAATGGCAGCCGTGGTCAAGCCACCAGAGCTCTGTGGGATACCTGTGCTGCAAAGGCCAGGGCCTGGGCTCCCATGATTCTGGAAACCCAGTGCTCTGGACGGGTCTGGAGACAGAAAGTTCATGTATGCCCCATTTGACCCAATCAGTTTTCAGGTTAAGACTCTTTTTATTTTGCCATATGAATACTTTTCCTGCAACTTTAGCCTGAGAGACATTCTGCTGTGTTAAGGTAATCATACACCTTTGCTCTGATATATGAAATGTTTGTTTCATAGAAGCACTTGAAGGGTGATCTTTCCAGGTTTGGGGCTGTACCTGATTGTGGCCCTAGGTAACCTATCACCAACACACTCTTATAAAACTTTCAGTATCACTTTAAAAGGTCTCCCCTCTGTGCCCACTGTGTCAGCACAGACCAGTCAGTGTTCACTAAAAGAGCCTCATCGCCTAGCTCAGTTACACTGTAGGGCTTAAATGACTTTGCTAGCATAGCCCTTCCCTCCAATGGAGAAAAGTAGGTAAGAGCATCCTCATTTGGAAGAGTGATCGTGTAGATAACAGTTTTTAAGGAACCATTCTCCTTTAAAAGGTCTATAGTAGCTCTTGGGCTTCCTCTTGACCAGGAGGATTTTATATTGTCAAACAAAAAAAATGTATTTTATCAAATAAAAAGATGTTGTTGCTAATCACTGTAATACTTTGAGATTCAAAAAACAGCCCCAGCAGGCTACATTTGTAATTGCAGCTAACAGTTATTGAGTGCTTACTAAATTCTAGGCAGAGTATTTAGCATTTTGCATTATGTCATCTAATTCTCACAGTAACCTTATGATGTGGGTGATTTAGTTATCCCCATTTTACAGACAGGGAGATGAACAGTGAGAACAGGCAGGTGGTAGGAGGTGGAGACCGCACATCAACCTGCTGGTAAAATCTGAAACTGTGGTGACAAAGGAGTGTGCTGTTATCAAAGCTTTTGCATTTCCCATGGTACTTGTCTCTATAGTGTACCTGCAAGAAGGATCCGGGTGATCCAAAATGACTAAGAAAGATCTGAGCAAATGAAAAGTCAGGAATTATACAAATTTAGACTCTGTTGATGAAGGAATTGTGCCAGGTACTTCTCAGATCAGCTTTGGTTCCCAACAGGCAACTTTCTCAGCTGCCACAGAGCCGTAAACATAGCTTGGGGATCTACTGATATATGCTCTGAGCTGTCCAAGACTATGTCACACAACCGGGAGGTATTAAGGTTTTAACTAAAAAAAAAGATGTTTGTGCCCTACAGAGGCACAATTCCTCAATATATTACCATATCTTTAGCCACACTATTTGCTCATCCAGAAGTAGCTACTGTGTAAGAAGGTCACTGCCAGCTCCCACTGGGACTCAGCTGGCTGTGGTATCTAAACACAACTGTTGCTACAGTGTCCTCGGTCCTCAAAAACTTGTGTTTGGCACCTACCGTGTGCTGACTGCTTTGATATCAAACTCACGTTTTAAGTTTTATAAACCAAGCACTGAAAAACATCTGGTCAGCATAAAAATTTTAGATCCATGTTTAATATGTAGACAAAATGTCTCTTAATTCAATAAATACTCTGTCATGTACTTGGGACAGGGGAGATATGCCTTTTAGAATCAAAAGGCATGCAACCTTTGAAACTGGTTGTTAGGTCTTCCTTCCTTATCTGTCTTTCCCCAAATCCATTTTGAAGTCACCTGCTCTCATCCCCTACATACATACACATACTTCATCAAAACAAATCTGTAGAGTGGCTCCTCACACGGCCACTCCATCATTAAGATCTATCACTTCACTGTACCTTATGGTTATAATAAGATCCCCCCCTTTGATTAATGCTTGTTCAACAGCTCTCACACTGCCTACCCAAGAAACTCTTTCCTGGGGGAGGAAGCAAAATTACACCTTCTTTAACAATGATCCAGCAGAGAAAATGAGATTGCCCAGCACATTACAGCTTCTGTTCAGCGAAGCCACATGCTCCCTCTTGAGAAAGGATGGAAAATGAGCTGCCAGCTACAAATTCCTAAAGAGTGTCACAATTACAACTTTTCATTGGTGCTCCTAGTGACAGTACTTCTGACCTAAGACAACTGAGACACACAGATGTACTCCTGAGTCTGCTCATTAGCCTAATGAGGATGGAGTCAGGCAAAGAGTTAATTTGACTAATTTAATCAGCATGCCCTTCATTTCGTCTACTGGGAGAACACCAAAGTGACGGAGACAAACACAGAAGCACACAGAGGAGAGGAATTTACTGAGCTGTGCCTCTGATTAGGCAGAGTCACTGTTTGAAAACATAATAGAATCAAAGCTCAAAAGAATCTTAATGCTTGCTTAACCCAGTCACGTCACTTTATAAGGTCTAATTAGGTTAAGAAATCATTATAAAAATTATTGTAAAAGGAGTCGTACATGGGAAACATTTTATAAACTGTAAATGGCTTTGTGTGTGCACACATAAAATGTTATTGTTTTCCTAAAACAACATGGAAGGAGAATTTAAACAGTGGATACATTGTTATACACTTCCATAGAGCAAACACTATAAATAAATGTCTTCTTTTTCCTGAAAAATTCTCTGATTCTTTTGTTGTGTGGCAATACTTCAAGCTAGTCATCTGATGAGGATACAGTTTGAAATTATTGTAAAAATTATTATCAAATGTGTTCTGCTCTTGAAGACTCTAGAAAAAGAAAGCATTGATGAGCATTATTTGATGATGAATGTAAATTTTAGTTTTACCAGATTTAGGGATTTCAGTTAATACTCGGTATGGATGATTTATGTTTTCGATTAATGGTTTTGATTTCTTTAAAGTTCCACCTTAAAATGAACACCATAAAATATCTACTCAATGTTTGCCGTACTTCTAACAGCATGCCTTGATCTTACAATTACAGGTTAAGTCACAATTACTCATCGGATTCAGTAATTCTAAGAGAGTTGATTGAGGGTTTTTTCTGGACAATGGAATGTCATTTGCACTGATTATTTCATTATATTAATTTTGTCATTACTTTTCCCTTTTTTTTCACTTAAACACTATTAAGGAAGTTTTTCTACAGACTCAAGCCTAAAGGAATAAAAATAAAATAAAATAAAATGAACGGGTTTCTTTTAAAAAAGAAAAGGAAGAAATAAAAATCTTATGTGGATACTAAGCCACATAACCTATAATTGGTTCCTGTTCTTTTTTTTCTTTGATGATGGTTTGTGGAATTAAAATGAAATGAGGAAATTTATATTTCCAAGGTGAGTCTTTTAAAAAAAATGATGTTTTGTAATGTCCCTTTTATTTCCTGCTATCCCAACTGTCAGACCAGGCAATGCATGAGGATCCCTTTCTATAAGTTTTCTTAAAAATATTTTTCCTCTATTTAATGATTGGAGATTTCATGAATACTGGGCACAAAGTTTATACTCTTGTAAGAGAGATAGACATTAAATAAACAGACATGTCTATGAAATATAAGTGCAGTGTAGGAAGAAGCTTTGTTCTATCAGAGAAAAATGGGGGTAACAATTTACATATACATGAGTATGGTCAGGGACAGCCTCTCAGAGGAATGCAAAAGATTATCCTATGTTTAGACTTGCAGAGGAAGGGGATGATGGGACAGGCAAATGAAACAGCATATGCGAACTGTCCTGAGGTGGAAGGGACCTTGTTGGGTGCGAGGACTATCACCATGATAGGTGTAGCTGCAGTAAGGCAGAAAGGTGCAGGATGAGGCTGCAGAAGAGGCCATGGTCTAGATTGAAGCAGTTAAGAAGTGAATGGGGAACTCATATAGGATGGTGGTGGATTGAATGCAGGGTTAAATTTCTCTCCTTCCTCTCTAAACCCATTATAAAATGACAGGCAGAAAATAACTTATTTATGAAAGGCATAAACCCCTAGTAACAAAGAGAAATGCAAAGGATAACTTGGAATCCAAACTTTTGAGTCTACAAAGCATGTGAGCAAGTGGTAATTGATTTATCAAATCCGAGAAAGTTTGAGTGAGGGAAGCTAGGAGGTAGACCAATTTACCAAGTTACCTCTAGGAGGAAGGTGAACATGAGGCTAAAAACAGAAGGACTGGTGGAAAGTTCATTCAAACAGCTCTTAGGCTTTGCACTAATGAGGAAGGGATTCAATATAGTGAATTTGCTGCTTATAAAACTGTTGAAGGAGCAAGAGGAGAAGTGCAGACCAGAGAAAGCCATGGCTACTTCTCAGATTTTCTGTCAGTTTTTTGAGAATCAAGTAGTTGCAGGAACTTCAGGAAATTTTCAAAGATGATCATAGCTATCTGAAACATCATAGCTGGTGATTTGCAAGGAAATACACAGGGGCTGTCACAGTAGCTCATATTTGCTCATGTCTACAAAATTGCCTACAGCTCTCAGAGGGCAATAAGGTGATATCTACCTTTCTCATGTCTTCCAGTCTTATAGGCATGTCTGTCATTGACAGACTTGAGTCCAGAACTTGACCAGCAAGTCATTCTAGGAATTTAGTTTCTGGGCCTCTAGCTCTTGCAACATAAGCAAGAGCTTGGAAGAGTCATGATGGCAGGAGGAGCAGAAGGTGTATCAGATCTCAGTTGCCACCCAGGAGGTCAGCAAAGATCCCCTCTTGGATCCCCTTCTCCATTTGTGCAATTGGCCAATCACCCTTGCCTCTTATAAGCAGAAGATGAGGTGTGTGTAGAACAGATGGTCTCTAGATTTGAACACCAAACTCAGTTGATGGTTGGGAGACAGTTCTTAAAACAAGCAGGTTAAGAAAAAATGAACATATTAAATACTGAGGACCCCCCCAACCCTGCTTCTTCTTTCATTTAACTACAGGTTTGAAACCCATGGGCTAAACACTGAAAGAGCCATCCCTGGGAAACCTGACCAACCCAAGAGAAAAGGCCTCAGAGATATTGACATCAGAGCTTTCTCAAAAAAAAAAAAAAGTCCCTGTCAGTTCACTTCATAGAGAAGCCCACAGGGGCAAGCCCAGCCACAGGTATAAAGCTTTAGACAGCTAAGTTATACCCCACATTACATATGAGCCAAAGATCACCAGCATGTAACACCAACAAATATGAAAATCAGAGCCCAAAATAAAAAGGAAAGAAAACAGGGAAGACAGAGGCTACTAAAGAAAAAGGAAGTGTCAAAAAATATAACTCTGATTAACCAACCTCAGAGAAAGTAAAGTACATTAAAACAAGGACAGAAAGCTAATTTGGGGGGTAGAACAAAAAGCCTTAATAGAAACTTGAGAGAATTGGTACAAAAATATCCCAGAAGTTAGAGTAAAGAGACAAAAAGTTTTTTTTAAAAAATAGGAGAGAAAAGATAGAGGGTGGTTCAAATAATAGAAGCTCCAAAAATAAAGAACTGAGGCAATTATAAAAGGAGAAAAAGAAATTAAATTGAGAATAATTCAAGAGAACATACCAGAAATGAAGGACATTGCACACAACCCAATGAATGAATATGTACCAAGATACAATAAAACACCAGGGACAATATTTTACAAACCTTTAAAGAGAAAATAAACCCAAGACTTATTTGAGAGATTGGAAAACTTTTTCTGTAAAAAGCCAGACGATAAAGGTTTTATATTTTTCAGGACATACAATCTGTCAAAACCACCTAACTTGGCTATTGTAATATGAAGGCAGCCATAGACAATATGTGAAAGAATGAGCATGGCTGTGTTTCAATAAAACTTTATTAATAAAATAGTGTGCCGGATTTGGGCAATATTTTGCTAACCCCTGATGTATATATAAACATTAATAATGAAAACAGCACCAATTTTCAATAAATAGACTAAAAAATAGATGGCAATTGCTCATTGTTAGTAAAATTCTGAAGAAAAATTATTTTTAACCCAGGATTCTCTTCCTAGTCAAATTATCACATAAAAGGGAGGGATGAATAAGTTTTGAAAAACTTTACCTCCCATCAACCCTTTCTCTGGAATCTGACAGTGGGATTCAAAATGAGAAAGAAAATCAACAACACAAGTAAACAAAATGATTACTGTTAATTCCAAAGGAAACAAAAAGTTATACAGAAAAAAATAATCACTGATCACTGTATGACTCAACTCTGGTACTGGTCTCAAAACCATAAACATTATATTGATCTCATCAAATACGTAATAGAACTGCACTGAAAAGATGGAGGGAAAGAATGGCAGTGTGTGGTACAGAAGGGTTTTTATGGAAAAGAGAGCTAACACTTTGTCTCCCAAAGTGGGAAATCAAAAGGTAATGGGTAAAATCTAAATTGGAAAACTAACATTTAATTGAGAGTTTTAGAGGCAAATATCAAATAAATCAGCTGCAAAAGTTGCACATGATTGTCTCTGGAATGAGGTGTAGCTAAATCATTTAAAAAGCCTTATAGAATGATTTGATTCTTTTAAACTATGTGCATGTGTAAACTTTGATTTTTTTAAAAAAACTTAACTTTTAAGAATAATGAATAGTTTTCCATCAACAGAAAAATAACTAAATGGCATATTTAACCAATGGATTTTGTGTAGCAAGCAAATAGAGCTTTTATGCTTTAATATAGATAAAGCACAATAATTATGCTGAGCAAAAAAACAAAGAGATTTGCAGAAAGAGATATAGAATATCATAGACCGATAAAAAGTTTAAAAACATGAAAAGCAATACTGCAGTTTATTTATACACACACATATGTACTAAAGAATGCAGACTCGCCTGAGGAAAAATAGAGCCGACTCAGAAGGTGGCCACCTCCTGGAGGAAGGCCGATGAGAACTAGAATGCTTCCAATCTAGAAAGTTTTATTTCTCTAAAAATTTCTCCTAAGTAAATGAGGTGAGCTAGTACAGTTAGACACAGCAGAAAGAAGTTAAGATGGGGGAAAAAAAGAGTAAACGTGATGAGCAGCAGTAAGTTTAAAAACCAGAGGTCTCTTCCACTTCCTGACAGCACTCAGTCCCTGCATGTAGGCTGTTCCTTTCACTCCTCTCTGCTTTGTTTTGTGTTTGTTGTTCTGTGGGCTGTGTTTCTTCTGTTTTTCCATCAACATTTCAACATGTTCTTGTGGTGATTATATCTCCCCCCAATTATAATCCTACTGGGTCACCCTTCCTGAGGAGTTTAAGGGAGTTTTATATACAAGGTCTCCATTTTCTTACCTCCCATCCATTTTTTCTTTTAAAGTGTTTTTTTTTAGTAACAAAGCTTCAGTAGGAGTGTTTCCAAGTAAAATATGGTGTTATAAATTAAAATTGTTTCCTACCTCAGCCCACCATGCAGTCATATCTTTGGAGAGAGGGAGCTATAAAGCTCTGTGAGATCTGAAGTACAATTTTTATCATTAAACATAATAAGAAAGCAGGAAGTAGCTGCTTCCAGGATTGGTTCAGTCAATGCAACAATGCCATCAGGAGCCAGAATCCTTCTACCCTGGCATCCTAAGAACGTTGGCTTAGTCCTTAGATTTGCCCCTGTGCAGTTCCATGGCGATTGCCACAGTTCCAACCTCTGCTTGAGGAAGAAAGGTGTTTCCTCCCATGCATCTCTGTTTTATTACAGATGGAATCTTTCTTAGTAACCAAAGCAGACATTCTGTCAGGTTACAGTCACCAGGGTTGGGTTACACGTCCATGCCATAAGAGCAAAAGAAAGATGAGAATCTGGACTTTTCAGTCTCTATAGAGAGAGATGGGTTTTGCCAGCAGGCAAGTTCGGGTTTGTCTTGGTTGCTGGACCGGTAATCAGCAGTGCTTACCACTCACCTTGGTTGCCTCAGGGCACCCACAAGGGCACATCTGTGCATGGTATTTGCGCCTTGAACAGAGCCATACCAGGCACAAGTGGCAGCTCTCCCCACAAGGAAAGGCAGTATCAAAGGCAAGCCCCAGTGGTGCCTGATGAACACGATGGTGCCCAACAGATTTTGCTGAGTCTAACACATGGAGAGACCACATCTTTACTGTTCAATATCATAACAATTATCCACATGTGGCTCTTTAAATCAAAATTAAGTAAAGTTTAAAATTGAGCTCTCAGTCACGGTAGCCACATTTCAAGTGTGCGGTGGCCACTGGTTGCTAGAGCGAGTTTCTACTGCATTGGATGTTGCAGATCAAGAACATTCTCCCTTATGGAAAGCTTATTGGACAGTGCTGGGCTTGAGCATGGGAAAAATTACTTCAATAACAAATCCACATATGCTTGGAACCATGCTACAGACCCGTGGTCCAGATAGGAATGAAATATACCAACTAATGATTTATAATGTACTGCTTAAAGCCCAAAAGTTTCCTGGAGGCCCTGGGTACCAGCTTGTCTGCGTTGTTTACTGAAAATGTATAGACTGATGGTCCACACCTGGTTTACCTGGTCACTCAGCCTGATGTCCTTGTGATCAATGAGGTATAAAAGCCCTTCATGAAAACTTGTGCTTCATCTTCCGTGAGACAGATACCTTGTTCTCATGTTGATGGGTCATGAGTCCACGAGTAAGCATATTCTGTGCAACTGAGAGAAGACCCCAGAGCTGTGTCCAGGTGTACTAGGCCCCTGTACTGTTGCTTTCCACTTTCTTGCTCCTGGTGCTGCATACCCTTCCCATGTAATAAATCTTACTGGGTATACCTTGTTAAAGTCCTGCCAGTCCTTTCAATTATCTGACCCTGGGTAATTGCTGCACCCCATGGTGACCAATCGGACTTGGCCATTAACACATACAAAACACCCTCAGGACACTGCTAGAAATAACTAGGTTGAACTTTACATGACTGTAGAGGTCCCACATTA
>JAPYXV010004699.1:0-11144 GCA_028533065.1 Trachops cirrhosus
CTCAGTGTGCTCTGATGTTCCGTGGAGCACCTGCCCCTCTTCCGGTTCCCGCTTTCTGGATCCCAAAGGGCACCCACTTGCCCCCAATTCACAGCTTGGGTATCGTAGGTCCTGGGAAGCACCAGTGCCTTTTATTTTTTCAACACTGTGGTTTCTGAGATTTTCACCAAACCACACTCTCTCTCCTGCTTGGGGGCGCAGGCGTAGAGGCGGTGACTTTGAATGCAGGGCGTGAGGTACACACCTTCCCCAGGGCTTTGCGTAGGTGCTTACAGACCCTGTGTGGGTGCCTCTTTGTCTTTACTCCTCTCTCTGCACCGTCTGGTAAACTGGGCTCCCCGGGTGCTGCTCAGTCTTTGTTTGGCTAGGGAGGGAGCGGATGACCCAGCTGTCTCCCGGGGCCCCCACGGGTCGACCCAGGCTCGCCACTGGGTCTGGATCTGCAACCCCCCTGGTCCCCTCGCTGATCCACGTAGTCTCCTTACCCTCAGGTTATTCAATGTCCACTGCAATTTTTGATTTCTGATTGGCGATTATTTTCCCCTCCCTGGGTGTGGGAGATGTAAAATCTGCTCCTTCCTACCACGCCGCCATCTTCCAATTCTTATACTATTTTTAACATTACCCAATTTTGTACCTACCAATTTTGTTTCTTTTTGAAAGATTTTATTTATTCATTTTTAGAGAGATGGGAAGGGAAGGAGAAAGAGAAGGAGAGAAACATTAATGTGTGGTTGCCTCCCATGTACCCCCTACTGGGGACCTGGCATGCAACCCAGGCATGTGCCCTCACTTGGAATTGAACCAGTGACCCTTTGGTTCACAGGCCTATGCTCAACCATTGAGATGCATCAGCCAGGGACCAATTATGCTTTATAATCCCTGCACCTTTTCACTCATATTCCCCCTGCCCCTTCCCAGCTGATAACCTTTCAAATGATCTCCATATCTATGATTCTATTCCTGTTCTGGTTGTTTGCTTAGTTTGTATTTTTTAGATTCAGTTGTTGATAGTTGTGAAGTTGTTGCCATTTTTATGTTCATAGTTTTGATCTTCTTTTTCTTAAATAAGCCCCTTTGACATTTCATATAATAATGGTTTGGTGATGATGAATTCCTTTAGCTTCACCTTGTCTGGGGAGCACTTTATCTGCCTTTACATTCTAAATGATAGCTTTGCTGGATAGAGTAATATAGGTAGGTTGTAAGTCCTTGCTTTTCATCACTTTGAACACTTCCTGCCAGTCCCTTCTAGCCTGAAAATTTCTTTTGAGAAATCAGCTGACAGTCTTATGGGAACTCCTTTGTATGTAACTCTCTGCTTTCCTCTTGCTGCTTTTAAGATTATCTCTTTATCTTTAACCTTTGGCATTTTAATTATGATGTGTCTTGGGGTGGTCCTTTTCAGGTCCATCTTGTTTGGGATCTCTGTGTGTTCTGGACTTGTAAATCTATTTCCTTCACCAAATTAGGGAAGTTTTCTTTCATTATTATTTCAAATAAGTTTTCAATTTCTTGCTCTTCCTCTTCTTCTGACATCCCTATGACTTAGATGTTGGTACATTTGGAGATGTCCCAGAGGCTCCTTATACCACATTCTTTTTTTAATGTTTTTTCGTCTTGTTGTTTTGGGTGAATGTTTACTTCTTCCTTCTGTTCCAGATCATATATTTGAATCCAGCTTCTTCCCCTCCCTTGTTGGTTCCCTGTAGATTCTTCTTTATTTTACTTAGTGTAACCTTCATTTCTTCCTATGTCTTTTTTATGTTTTTGCCATACTCAATTAGTTATTTGAGCACCCCTGAACACCAGTGTTTTGAACTCTGCATCTGATAAGTTGGTTATCTCCATTTCATTTGTTCTTTTTCTGGGATTTTTTTTTTCTGTTCTTTAATCTGGGTCATATTTCTTTGACTCCTCAATTTGTCAGCCTCCCTGTATTTGTTTCTGTATATTAGGTAGATCTTCTTTGACTCCTGTCTTAGTAGCATAGCCTACAGTAGAAAAGTCACCTGTAAATTGTGTGGGGTGGAGCCTTTGGTAACCACCAGAGTGGGGCAACCCACTTCACCAGTTTGTGCCTCTGTGTGAGAGGAGGGCTCAGAGAGGGGAAAATTCCATTGCCTGGCCTCTGGAGGTTTGCCTGGCACTTGCCCTCCTTCTAGTCATTTTACTTACTCCCTGTATGCAACTGGTGCCCTTCCAGCTATTGCCCTTGTTCTGAATTCCAGAGACAGTGGGTCCAGAGGCTGTATGTTCTAGATCTGTGTCAGCCCTTTAAGTGGAGTCTCCTGAAAATCTGGCAGTTTCTTCTGCCACCCTAACCCTGGCTGGTTTTTACAGCCAGAGGTTATGCGGATTTATCTTCCTGATGCTGGAACCCTGTACTGTGTAGTCTGGACTGGGGCTGGTATTGCTCACTCTCAAAGTATCCCTCCCAATTTTAATCCACCAAACATGAATGTGGGACTGCCTGTTTTGCCACTGCCACCTCTATGTGCCACATCACATCTCCATACCTCTCCACTTGTCTCCACATCTCCACCCCTCCTACCCATCAGGATGAATGTGGCTTCTTTGGTTGTCAGACTTCCATACAGCTCAATTTTCTGATAGTTCTGGGTGTTATTTATTTTGAGGTTAGTTGTAATTCTTTCTGTGGTTGTGTGAAGCAGTGAAGCATGTTTACCTAAGCCAGAAACATGCTGACCAGAAGTCAAGAAAGCTCCAAAGAGAGAATCTTAAAAGTAGCAAGAAAAAAGCAGTTAGTTACCTACAAGAAAGCTCCCATAAAACTTTCAGCTGATTTGTCAACAGAAATTATGCAAACTAGAAGGGGTTGGCACAAACTATTCAGTGTGATGAAAACCAAGTATGTACAATCAAGGTTACTCTACCCAGCAAGGCCACCATTTGGAATTAAAGGAGACATAAAGAGCTTTCTTAATAAGAAAAAGCTGAAGAAGCTCATCACCACTGAACCATCATTACCAGAAATGTCAAAGGGATGTCTTTAAGATGAAGAAGCAGGATGTGAATAAAGAAAGATCAAACTATGAATAAGAATATATTGTAAATAAAATAATTTTCACTGAGAAAGTCAAATATAATAAAAGCAGTGGATAAACCAACACTAAGACTCATACAAAGACTAAAATGCAAAGATAGAAAGATCATGTGTAATTACAACTGTAAATCAAGGGATGCACAAACACAAACACACAAAAGAAATAGAAAAGACAAAAAGAAACTTGGAGGGGGTGAATAAAAATTGTAGTGATTTTAGAATGTGTTCAAATTCAAGTGAACATCAACTTAAAAGAGAAAATAATGAACATAGTTAATATAAATGAACTACATGGTAACCATAAACCCAAAATCTAAATGTGATATACAATAAATAAAAATGAAAAGAATCCAAACACACTACAGAAATTCATCAACACACAAGGGAGCAAGAGAATAAGAAAAGTGCAGATTTCCAGTCAAGATGGTGGTATTTGTAAACATGGCTCACCACCTCATACAACCACATCAAAATGACAACTAAATATAGAACAACCATAATTCAGAACTGTCAGAAATTGAGTTGAATGGAAGTCTGACAACTACAGAATTAAAGAAAACACATCCATGCAGAATGGTAGGAAGGGTGGAGACACAGAATGGACTAGTTCCACATTCATTGTGATGGATAAAAATTTGGGATGGATAAAAATTTGGGAGGGATATCTTAGGAGTGAGGCTTCCCAACATCACACTAGGCCTCACAGTCCAGGGTTCAAGTGCCAAGAAGATAAGTCCCCATAACTTCTAGCTGAAAAACCAGCAGGGATTGAGGTGGTAAAAGAAACTCCTGGAGTCTCAAGCAGTTCTTTTTAAAGAACCCACACATGGACTTCCTCAGACTCACTCCCTCTCAGCTATAGCACCTGGATAGCAGCTTGAAAGATGCCAGTAGCATACGGGGAGAAGCTGAAGTGTCTGGCATCAAGGTGAAAGCTGGGGGACAGAAAGACAGGAAGAGGCCATTGTCCCTTTTCTGAACCCTCCCCACACAGAACCATAGCATCAGCAGACTAGTGCCATATCTAAGACTCCATTAATCTGGCTAACACTATTTCTCCTACCCTGGAGATTCCCAGAGACTCTGTCCCCCCCAACTTATGGGCTCATCTAACCCTAACCCTAACCTGTTTTTCAATATGAATGGCTGTTCTTGCCTCATGTTTCACAACCTCCCAAATTCTCTTAAACAAACAACAGCCATCTTCAGTGAACCCCTAGCCCCTATACCTCTTGCTACATGACTGAAGAAGGCCCAGTGCTAGCAGCAACCAGCCAAGATTCACAGCTTTTCTTTGCCTGGGAATCTCCAAGCCCAGTGAAAGCAGCAGTCATACGTGGATTGCATTATAGCTCAGGCAGGGTGCCTTCATGGTGAACAAAGGTAGGGGCTGATCTTGGCCAACATCACCCAAGCATGAATCCCCATGCCTGTGAACCAAGTGTACAGCAACAGACCACACTGAAACACCATCACCTTGCCCCTAACAGTTGACCCTAAATGAAGGGCAGAAGCTGGTGGTCAGTGGTCACAATCAGTTCTTGCAGGTGGCTGGCCTGGGTAAATCCCTCCCATCGACCTGCCAACAACTACCAAAGCTCAACTACAAGAGGAGGGTGTAATCAGCCCATATGTAAGGCACACCTCAAGTACTCAGGTTGTGTGAAAGAGAAGGCTATGCCACTGGCCTCTGCAGGACACCTACTAAATTAGGCCACACTACAAAGACATGGAGGCATAGAAGCTCTACCTAGTACATAGAAATAATCACAAGAAGGCTGCCAAAATGAGGAGACAAAGAAACATGGACCAAATGAAAGAACAGGTCAAAACTCAAAAAAAAAAAAAAAAGCTAAATGAAATGGAAGGTAAGCAATCTATCAGATGCAGAGTTCAAAACACTGGTTATAAAGATGCTCAAGGAACTTAGTGAGGATCTCAACAGCATAAAAAAGATATAGTCAGAAACAAAGGATACACTAATTGAAATAAAGAACAATTTGCAGGGAAACAGCAGCAGAATGGATGAAGCTGAGAATCAAATCAATGATTTGGAACACAAGGAAGCAAAAAACAACCAATCAGAACAACAAGAAGAAAAAAAGAATCCAAAAAAATGAGGATAGTGTAAGCAGCCTCTGGGACAACTTCAAGAGGTCCAACATTTGTATCATAGGCATGCCAGAAGGAGAAGAAAAAGAGCAAGAAATTGAAAATTTATTTGAAAAAATAATAAAAGAAAACTTCCCTAACTTGGTGAAGGAAATAGACATGCAAGTCCAGGAAGTACAGAGAATCCCAAACACATTGCATGCAAAGAGGCCCACTACCAGACACATCATAATTAAAATGCCAAAGGTTAAAGATAAAGTATAATCTTAAAAACAGGAAGAGAAAAACAGTTACCTACAGGGGAGTTCCCATAAGACTGTCAGCTCATTTCTCAAAAGAAACTTTGTAGGCTAGAAAGGGTTGGCCAGAAATATTCAAAGTCATGAAAAGCAGGGGCCTATACCCAAGATTGCTCTACCAAGCAAAACTATCATTTAGAATCAAAGGGCAGTTAAAGAGCTTCCCAGACAAGAAAAACTAAAAAAGTTCATTATCACTAAACCATTATTATATGAAATGTTAAAGGCACTTATTTGAGAAAAAGAATATCAAAATTATGAATAAAATGACAATAAATACATATCTAGCAACAGTTAAATCTATAAACAAACAAAGCAAACAAGATGAACAGAAACAGAATCATGGATACAGAGACTGTTTTAATGGTTGTCAGATGGGAGGAGGTGTGGGGGAACTGAAGAGATGAGAGAATTAAGAAGTACAAATAGGTAGTTAAGAATAGCCATGGTGATGTAAAGTACAGTATAGGAAGTGGAGTAGCCAAAAAACTTATATACATGACCTATGGACATTGAAAATGGTGTGGGAATTGCCTGAGCAAGTGGGGGTGTTTGTTATAGTGAGGCAAAGGGAGAATTATTGGGTCAACTGTAATAGCTTAATCAATAAAATGTAATTAAAATAAAACAAAATAAAAAAGAACAGGAATGGGAAATGTCTATAACAATCAGAAAACAATAAAATGGCAGTAACCAAAATCTATCAATAATCACTTTAACTGTAAATGGATTAAATGCTCCAATCAAAAGACATAGGGTGACTGAATGGACGAGAAAACAAATCTCACACATAGGCAGTCTACAAGAGACCCACTTCAGATCAAATGACACATACAGAATGTAACTAAAGGGATGGAAAAAGACAGTTTATGCAAATGGTAAGATTTTAAAAAGCTGTGGTAGTATTACTTATATCAGACAAAATAGACTTTAAAACAAAAGCTTTAACAAGAAATAAAGAAGGCCATTACATAATGATAAAATTATCCATCTAACAAGAGAATATAACTCTTGTAAACATTTATATACCCAACATAGGAACACCTACATATATTTAAAAAATATTGGCATAAAGAGAGAGATAGACAGTAATACAGTAATAGTAGGGGACTTTTAACACCCTTTGACATCAAAGGATAGATTGTCTAGACAGAAAGTCAACATGGAAACAGGGGCCTTAAATGACACATTAGGCCAGATGGATTTGTTTGGTATTTTTTGAACATTTCATCTAAAAACAGCAGAATATGCATTCTTTCCAAGTGCACATGGGACAATTTCAAGGATAGACCACATGTTAGGACACAAAACAAGTCTCAATAAATTTATGAAAATTGAAATCTTATCAACCATCTTTTCTGATCATAATAGTATAAAATGGAAATCAATTACAAGAAGAAAACCAAAAAATACACAAACACATGGAGGGTACATAATATGTTACTAAACAATGAATGGGTTAGCAAAGGAATCGAGAAAGATATCAAAAAATACCATGAAAAAAAGTGAAAATGAGAACACAAAGACTCAAAATCTATAGAAAAAATCAAAGCCATTTTAAGACAGAAATTCATAGCAATACAAGTCTACCTCAAAAAAACAAGGAAAAGAAGAATAGGCAAAACACGGAGTGAGTAGAAGGAATAAAAAATACAGATCAGAACAAAATAAAAAGATTCATAAAAAATACAAAAGACCAATGAAACCAACAGCTAGTTCTTTGAAAAGATAAATGAAATTTCTAAACCTTTAACCAGATTCATTCATAAAAAAGAGAGAGAGGTTCCAAATAAGTAAAATCAGTAATGAAAGAGGATTGACAACAGATACTACCGAAAAACAAAAGACTATAAGAAAATACTACAATTATATGTCAACAAATTGGACAACCTGGAAGAAAAGAATAAATTCCTAGAAACATACAATCTTGTAAGACTGAAAATCAAAAAGAAAGAGAAAATATGAGCAGACTGATAACTACTAATAAAACTGAATCAGTAATTTAAAAACTCTCAACAAACAGAACTGTTGGGCCAGATGGATTTACAGGAGAATTTTACCATTCAAAGAAGAATTAACCTGTATGTTTTTCAAAATACTTTGAAAAATTAAAGAGGCAGGAATGCACCTTCAATCATTTTTCAAGGCCAGAATTATATTGACTCTAAAGTCAGAGTAAAACACTACTCTGTAATTTTCTTTTATAGTAAATTTTTATTAAGTTTTTACCAAAATTTTTACAAAAAAGAAAATTATGAGCCAATATCTCTGATGAATGTAAATGCAAAAACCCTCAACAAAATATTAGCAACCAAATTCAACAATACATTAAGAATATCATATACCATGATTAAGTGGGATTGATTTCTGGAATGTAAGTTTAGTTCAATGTCTTCAAATCAATTCATGTAATGCACCATGTAAATAAAATGAAGGATAAAATCATGTTATCATATCAATATAGATGCAGAAAAAGTATTTGACAAAATTCAACATCCATTTATGATAAAAATTCTAGGCAAAGTGGAAATAGAGGGAACATATCTCAACATAACAAAGGATATTTATGACAAACCTACAGCTAATATCATACTCAACAGTGAAAAACTAAAAATATTTTCCTTAAAATCAGGAATAGGAATAGAATGTCCACTTTCACCACTTTTATTCAACATAGTACTGGAAGTCCTAGCCACAGCAATCAGAAAAGAAAAAAGAAATAAAAGGCATCCGAATAGAAAGAAAGAAGTAAAACTTTCATTATTTGATGATAACATGATACTATTGTATATATAGAAAACACTAAATACACAAAAAAACTATTAGAACTGATGAGTGAATTTAGTAAGGAACAAGGATACAAAATTCATATTCAGAAATTGGTTGCATTTTTATACACAAAAAATGAACTATTAGAAAGAGAAATTAAGAAACAATCCCATTTAAAATTGCATCAAAAAATACCTAAGAATAAATTTAACCAAGGTGGTAAAAGACCTATACCCAGAAATCTGTAAGACATTGAAGAAATAAAGAAGATGCAAATAAATGGAAGCATATTCCATTCTTATGGATTAGAAAAACTAACATTATTAAAATACCCATCTGGTATACCCAAAGCAATCTACAGGTTCAGTAAAATCCAGTCAAAATATCAATGGCATATTTCATAATATTAGAACAAATGATCCTAAAATTCATATGGAATCACAAAAATTCCTGAATAGCCAAAGCAATCTTAAGAAAGAACAAAGCTGGGGTTATCATGCTATTTGATAACTACATTACAAGGCTATAGTAATCACAATGGCATAGTACTGGTTTAAAAGCAGATACATAGATCGATGAAACAGAATAGAGAGCCCAGAAATAAATGCATATCTAAATGGTCAATTAATCTATGATAAAAGAAGCAAGAATATACAATGTGGTAAAGACAGTGTTTTTAATAAATAATGCTGGGGAAATTAGACAGACACATAGAAAAAATAAAACTAGACCACTTTCTTGCACCATACAAAAAATAAACTCAAAATGGATTAGGCTTACATGTAAGACCTAAAACCATAAGAAGAAAACATAGGCAGTTAAGTGTTTGACGTTGCCATTTGTAATATTTTTTTTGGATAAGTTTTCTTGGGCAAGGGAAATAAAAGAAGAAATGGGACTACATCAGACTAAAAAGTGTTTGTACACCAAAGTAAACCATCAACAAAGACAGACAAGCTGTCCTGGCAGCTCAGCTGGTTAGAGCATTATCCCATAAACTAAAAGGTCATGGGTTCAATTCCTAGTCAGGGTACATGCCTAGGTTGCAGGTTCTGTCCCCCATTGGGGTGTGTATGAGAGGCAACCAATCAATGTTTCTCTCCCACATCTATATTTCTCTCCTCACACTCTCTAAAATCAATAAGCATAAGCATGTTCTCAGGTGAAGATGAAAGGAAGAAAGAGAAGGGAGGGAGGGAAGGAGGGAGGGAGGGAAGGAGGGAGGGAGGGAAGGTGGGAGGGAGGGAAGGTGGGAGGGAGGGAGGGAGGGAAGGTGGGAGGGAGGGAAGGTGGGAGGGAAAAAAAAGAAAGAGAGAGAGAGGAAGGAAGGAAAAGAAAGAAAAGAGAGAGAGAATGACAAGCTACTGAATTAGAGGAGATACTCACCCATGATACATGCCATAAGAGATACTATTCAAAATACATAAAGAACTCATACAACTTAATACCAAAAATAACAATCTGATTTAAAATGGGCAGAGGACCTGAACAGACATTTCTTCAAAGAGAACATAAAGATGGCCAATAGATATATAAAAAGATGCTCAACATCACTAATCATCATGGAAATGCAAAACAAACTCCACAATGAGCATCACCTCACACACGTCATAATGGCTATCATCAACAAGTGTTTGTGGAAAAAAGGGAACTTTTGTGCACTGCTTGTGGAAATGTAAATTGGTGCAGATGCTATGGAAAACAGTATGTTAAGTTCCTCAAAAAATTAAAATAGAAGTAGTATGACCCAGCAATTCCACTTCTGGGTATTTATCCAAAGAAATGCCAAACACTAATTTGAAAAGATTTATGCATACTTATGCTCACTGCAGCATTATTTATGATATTCAAGATATGGGAGCAACCCATATCTTGATAGACAAGTGGGTCAAGAAGATTGGTACCTACATACAATGTAATATTACTTGGCCATGCAAAAGACTGAAATCTTACCATTTGTAACAACATTATTGGATCAGAGGGCATTATGCTAAGTGATAAGTTAAACAGAGAAAGACAAATACCACATGATTTCACTTACATGTGGAATCTAAAAAAGCTAGGTAAATAAACAAAACAGAAACAGACAAGTACAGAGAACAAACTGATGGTTGCTACATGGGAGAGGGGTTGAGGGGCTGGATTGAAAGGTGAAGGGTTTAAGAATACAAGTTGGTAGTTACAAAATAGTCACAGATATGTAAAGTGTAGCACAGGGAATATAGTCAATAATATTGTAATAACTATGTATCATGTCAGGTGGGTACTAGACTTATGGGGGAGGGGGATCACCTCATAAATTATATAAATATCTAATCACTATACTGTACACCTGAAACTAATATAATATAGAATGTCAACTGTAATTTTAAAAAATACAGGAAGTTTGATTTTAAATTAATTTCAAATTTAAATAGTCACATGTGGCTAGTGAGTACTTTATCAGACAGTGCAAGAAATCTAGGCTCTAATGATTAAGTTATACAACTATGCTCTTTTGAGCATCGTGCATGTATAAGACATGGTGAAGGCACTGCAAATAGAGAACTGAATAGTATACTGTCATTCCTGCAAGAACCTTCAAGTACATTATAGTAAAAAAAAATTAAGATAAATCCCCTAACAATTTTAATGCAACTGAAATGGTAATTGCTAGACAAGTTACAATGCAATGAGATTTCCAAGAAAGGAAATATATTTTAATCATCTGTTTGGAGTGGTCAGAAGTGGATTGATGAAGAAGATGACATTAGAAGGTGCTCTAAAAAAATCAGAAACCTTCTGGTACCCCTATAATTCGGATGTTGGAACGTTTAAAGATGTCCCGGAGGTTCCTAAGCCTCTCCTCATTTTTTTGAATTCTTATTTCTTCATTCTTTTCTGGTTGTATATTTTTT
>JAPYXV010000047.1:0-17039 GCA_028533065.1 Trachops cirrhosus
TTGTTGTCCCTATCTTGGTTGTGCGAGGAGGCACAGTGTGTCTACCTATGCCTCCATCTTGGCCGGAAGTCCTGATTCCTACTCATTCTTTAAGATCTTAATTTAGAAGTCATTTCCTTCAGAAAGACTTGCACAGGACCCACTAACGCCCTATCATAACATTTCTATAAATGATTGTTTACTCTGTTTTTCTAAATAGTAATCTCTACACCTGAAGCATAGCACTACACAATAAATTTCTGCCGAATAAATGAACAAATACAGAACAAGATGACCCATAAGATAGGCCTAAGGGGCTTTTGTCTTAAACCAACCCTAGTGCTTCTTACCCACCTATGCCTCTCTCTCTTTTTTTTTTAAATTTAGGGAGACATGTCTTCACAGAAACTCTCTGACCCCAAGGTAGAGCTCTTGAATACTGACCCACTTTCTAAAATTTATTTGTTTTTAGAGAGAGAGGAAAGGAGGGAGAAATAGAGGGACAGAAACATCAATGTGCGAGAGAAACGTCAACTGGCTGCCTCTTGCATGCTCCCAACTGGAGACCTGGCCCACACCCATGCAGGTGCCCTGACCAGGATTTGAACCGGCAATCTTTCAGTCCTCAGGCTGGTGCTCAATCCACTGAGCCACAACAGTGAGCACATTTTTTTAAAAAATGAGAGTGGGGAGAACATGCAGAACCACTGTGTGTAGAGAATGGCAAAGAAAACAGAAACATAAGAGAGCACAGCTGCCACAGGTGTCGTCCACCCCTGAGCTACATACCCTGTAGGAGTGGAACAACTCTACGGCACGGAGCACATCAAACTTCCGGGCCATGAGGAACTTTACAGCCACATTCCAAGAGAGAGGGGAAACGTTGTATTGAGCTGTCCACTTGTTAATCTCTTCAAGAAACTGCTTGGTGGCCTGTTTGACAAAGATAGTAAAGAATAATGAGTAAGTAGGGAACATATTTACTGAATCAAAAAACAAACAAGCAAGAAAAAAATCAATCACCCCCTCCCGAAGCAAGTCTGAAACCATAGTTTACCACAGGGAGCAGGTAAAAACAAGAGTTGGAAACACATCTAAAACCAGAAATAGTGAAATTCATTCGTACAACTCATCCTGGTCAGGGGAAGAGGGGAGACAAAGGATCCCAAATGAGATGCAAACTATTGGCCCCAAAGCAAAAGTAAAGTTTGTTTTTGTTGTTTTTTTAAGGTTAAAAAAAGGTAAATGGGCCCTCTGTAGGGTTATTGCATGACATGCTAAATAGTACAGGAGTCTCTGCTGCTGCTGTGGTCCCACAAGCTGACTGGGCACAGCAAAACAATCAGAAAATGGTTTTGGCTTTGAAATTAGCAGTACTATTTGAGAACTATCATGAAGAACTTAACAAATCAAAAGGACAATTGTTCTTTGTAGATGACTGACCCCACAGGCCCTCTTCATGCTTCCCATGGCAGCCAAGACCGGACATGAGTGACTAGAGAGAGTCATCATAGCCCTTTGATAATGGTCTCTGTCTGGGAGAGGGGCACGGTGGGGAGCCTGATATTGCGGGGAGGATGGTAAATTTTCACTTTTACTGCCTGATACCAAGCTGGCAAGATGCTTCTTTGTTCCTATCTCTTGATTAACCCATAGTCTTTTATCCTCTCTCACCCTATTCCTCCTTACATTTTTAACCAGTTTCCACTCTAGCCATACTATCCTTCTTTTTCTTCATTACAAATAGGATTTACATGAAGATTTTTGCACAAAAAAATGTAAATTGTTAAAAATTTTCTGCAAAGCTATTCACTTCTTTCCACCCAAAAAACTGTTCTCACATACTGGTCTAAAAGGTGAGATCAACTTGATGAGAAATCTGAAATTTAATTAAGTAACCAATCAATCCACAGTTAGAATGTATATATTAAACTATTGTGTTATTTATTAACTATTTGTTAATAGCTGTGATAAGAAGTATAAGGAATACAAAAATTAGGTGTGCTTCAAAAGGTGTTACAACCAACCTACTGAAAGGGGACTCAAGACTTGGAAAATTTTAGTTTAAGGTAAAAAGTTATAAGCCTAGCAAGTAATGTGTATGTTAAAGCTTTTGTTTCAGAAACTACAGATGAGGCCCATCCTGGCTCCTGGGAAAACAGCTGACCTCCTGGGGCAGTGCTAAAGATTACCACCTGGGGACAAGTGGAGGCATCCGGGCCTTTGTGTTCCAGGGAGAGACAGACGACCAACCTCCCCTGGGAACAGCTAACTAACTGCCCAGGACAGGAATGTTGCAGCTTCTGAATCTCAAAGCCCTCACCGCACCTTGTTTATTCCTCCCTCACCATTATAAAAAGTCTGCCCTGGAAAGAGAAGACAAGATGGTCTGTTAGGGTATGAACCCACCATCTTCTCAGATTGCCAACCATCTGAATAAAGCGCCCTTAAAGATTCAATCGCTGTCATTGCTTATTGGGTTTGGTAGTGACAGGCAGCATGAACACCAGTGTCTTTTCTGGTTTCACTACTACTATGTGTCCATGGACAAGGCGGTTCTCTCTTTACCTCTTTTCAATTTTCTATTGAAAAACAAGGGGAGAAAGGGTAACAGCAATGACCTACTTTAGAGTCTTGGCAACAAGTCCTACCTTGCAAATACAATCCAAATTGCCACCTATGTGTTTAAACAAGTAGCAAACTAGAGTCCTAGAAGAGTTAGCAATCCCTCACCACAAAGGCACTCACCTGATTATCCCTCACCTGATTTATTCATCCCCCAATTTCTAGGAAAGAAAAAAGGCACTTTACAAACTAGAGCAAAATCTAAGAGGCCTGAGGCAACATAGTTTACAATACTGGAAAAGGAGAGAAGCAGCAAAACAAATCAGGCAAAGAGCATTAAATGAACCAAGAAATAAAGGCCATGAAGCAAAGCTTTCAGACGATCACTTTGGCTCAGAACCAGGTGAAGTAGGACCAGAAAAATGAATACTAAAGAAGACAAGACAAACTTAGAATACTCCCCAGAAAACAGTGTGAATAGTCTCAGTGGGGTGAGCAGCCAGCATCAGAATGAGGAAGAACTGAATGGAAAAAGGAGAGAAGTGGGCACAGAAAGATCCCAGAAACAAAACTTCAGCCAGCCGGGAAGGTCCCCAGGAGACTTTGTAAAGAAGCAGTCCCCCAACCTTTTTGGCACCAGGGAATGGTTTTTCCACAGACAAGGAGGGGAAGAATGGGGGGGGAGGGGACAGAAGGCAGAGCTCACAGGAGCTCCCCTCAGTGTCCTGGTTCCCAACAGGCTGAGACCCGAGACCTGGTACCAGTCTAAAGCCCAGATTTGGATTTGGTGACCTTTGTCATACAGGATGTTTGTTTTTTAATTAACATATCACCTTTCAAATCCTGCCCTCTCCTGGGCATTTCTGAAGTTGCTTGTGGAATAAAACACCAGAATATTAGTAGACCATTCGTTTCCTCTTTTTCTAATAAAAGCAATAGGCAAATCAACACGCAGGCAAGAAGGAAAATATATATACATTTTTCATGCAGGCAGGAGAGTTAAATGACCAGAAGATTGGTTATATGAATTCATTACATATCTGTTATGACGATTTTTCATAAGTAAGCCATGCCCCAATAAGAGAGACACAAGTTTCAAACACTTCCTTCAATGTTTTTGTTGGCTTCCTTCTATTAAACTCAGTTCGTTCAAGGTTCTTAATGTCCTATAGCTCCCAAGAGCTGTTGCCTTGAACTGACCTCTGTCCCCTCCTGGTCAGGGTGTTATTCTTGGCTTTAAGCAAGGGAACAATTCCTGATTTGGTCTGTCTAGCTCTTGCATGAGGAGGATCTAATGTACTGTAAGCAATGATGGGATATTTACAGATGCAAACACACACACCGCCTTCCTCAGATTCACCCTCCTGCACATCCCATCCCTCTTAAAAAAGTCAGAAAGGATGGTCCCATCTTTTTTTAAAAAGATTTCATACATTTATTTATTTTTAGGGAGATGGGAAGGGAGGGAGAGAGGGAGAGAAACATCAGTGTGTGAGATATACAAAGACAGGTTGCCTCTTGTACACCCCCAACTGGGAACATGGCCTGGAACCCAGGCATGTGGGCTGATGGGGAATGGAACTGGTGACCTTTCGGTTAGGTTCACAGGCTGGCGCTCAATCCACTGAGCCACACCAGCCAGGGCAGGATGGTCTCATCTTAAATAGCCTTTCTCTAGACAGTTATTCAGATCACTCGTGTTTACACATGGGTTTGGCAAAATCAGTGAGTACAGACCAAGCTGTGGTCCTGTTGGTTACCAGAAAACAAAAAGCAAAGCTTTCAGACAATTCAAATATATTAATGAGCAATACATTCTTCAGAAAGGATAATTAAAATTCCTTAAATAAATATTTCCTGGTGAAAGAAAGAATGAGCCAAAAGATCAGTCATAGCTTACCAAAAAAAAAAAAAAAACAAAACACAAAACCCTGAACTCAAGGTCAATGGTTTGAATCTATCTAGGCTTCCAAATAACCATAGTGGTTAACACTTGGCAGCTAAAACAATCTTGACAGGTGGGGAAGACAAAGACAAACTTTCAAATATATATTGTTCTAGTTCAGAAAATCATTTCCTTTTTGGCAACTTGGCATGCCTAGCAGCAGTAGTATTCCCCTCCAGGGCAACAGAACAGTACAGCTCTTTCAGGCAACCAGTCATGTAGTCAGTCAAGCATTTACAAGTAAGTATCTGTTGAGGGCCTACTCAGTGCTAAGTGTATGGTAGCTGCTGAAGAGAGACAGAGACTCTATGCTGTGTAGCTGACAGTCATTTAAATATGGAGACAGATTTATTAATAGGTTAATATCATATAATTTGATATGTTCTAGGGCAGATCAATGAACACAGTGCTATGGGACTTGAACTCTCTCTAGGACAATTTTTTAAAACTTTTCAGTCCTGATTGGTGTGGCTCAGTTGGTTGGGAGTCGACCTGCAAAAGAAAGGTTGCTGGTTTCATTCCCAGTTGGGTCACATGCCTGGGGAATGGTAGTTCGGACTCCAGTTGGGGCGCAGACAAGAGGCAACCAACCAATCTTTCTCTCTCTCCTTTCCGCTTGATCTAAAAATAAATTTTAAAAAATCTTTTTAGGACTTCTGGCCAAGATGGAGGCGTAGGTAGACACACTGTGCCTCCTTGCACAACCAAAATAAGGGCAACAACAATTTAGAAACAAAGTAACAACCAGAACTGACAGGAATTGAACTGTATGGAAGTCCCACAACCAAGGAGTTAAAATAGACACATTCATCCAGACCACTAGGAGGGGCGGAGTCAGGCCTCCAGGGGGAGAGGGGTTGTGGCAAAAAAAAAAAAAAAAAAAAAGCAGTGGCACCAGGTGCACAAAGCAGCAGCTTACAAACCCCGGGTGTGTAAGACAGCAGCAGGCAGACCCTGGGTGCGCAGGTGGTGGCTGGCAGACCCCAAGCACGGGGTGGCAACGGGCAGACCCAGCAAGGCAGCCTTTGTGAAGCAGGGCATGGTGCACAAGGCAGCTGGCTGACCTGGTGGTCCCACATTTGCATGAAGATAAACCAGGCGAAGCTGGGGAGCGAGACAGACCTCGAAACCCAGGGTCCCAGCATGGGGAAATAAAGCCTCAAAACACCCAATTGAAAACACCTGTGGGGGCTGAAGTGCTGGGAGAGACTCCCAGCCTCATAGGAGAGTTCCTTGGAGAGACCCACAGGGTTCTAGAATGTACACAAACTCACCCACCTGGGAATCAGTCCCAGAAAGGCCCAATTTGTTTGGGGGAAGCAGTGGAAGGGACTGAAGTCCTACAGAGAGCTGAACAAGCGCCATTGTTCCCTCGGACCCCGCCCCCACATACAGCGTCACAACCTATCTACATGAGTTGCCCCGCCCTGGTGAACACCTACCTAAGGCTCCGTCCCTCTTACTAACAGGCACGAGAAAACAAAAAAATGACCCAAACAGAAGAACAGATCAAAGCCCCAGAACAAATACAACAAAGGGATAGCCAACCTATCAGATGCACAGTTCAAAGCACTGGTGATCAGGATGCTCACAGAATTGGTTGAATTTGGTCACAAATTAGATGAAAAAATGAAGGCTACACTAAGTTGAAATGAAGGAAAATGCACAGGGAACCAACAGTGATGGGAAGGAAACTGGGACTCAAATCAATGGAGTGGACCAGAAGGAAGAAAGAAACTTACAATCAGAAAAGAATGAAGAAATAAGAATTCAAAAAAAATGAAGAGAGGCTTAGGAACCTCTGGGACATCTTTAAATGTTCCAACATTTGAATTATAGGGGTAGCAGAAGGAGAAGAGGAAGAGCAACAAGTGGAAAAGTTATCTGAACAAATAATAAAGGAGAACTTCCCCAATCTGGCAAAGGAAATAGACTTCCAGGAAGTCCAGGAGGCTCAGAGAGTCCCAAAGAAGTTGGACCCAAGGAGGAACACACCAAGGCACATCATAATTACATTACCCAAGATTAAAATGAAGGAGAGAATCCTAGAAGCCCCAAGAGAAAAGGAGACAGTTACCTACCAAGGAGTACCCATAAGACTAGTAGCTGATTTCTCAAAAGAAAACTAAAAGGCAAGAAGGGGCTGGAAAGAAGTATTTGAAGCCATGAAAGGCAAGGACCTACTTCCAAGATTACTCTATCCAGCAAAGCTATCATTTAGAATGGAAGGGCAGATAAAATGCTTCTCAGATAAGGTCATATTCAAGGAGTTCATCATCACCAACCCCGTATTATAGCTTTATTATATGAAATGTTAAAGGGACTTATCTAAGAAAAAGAAATGATCAAAACTATGAACAGTAAAATGACAACAAACTCACAACTATCAACAACTGAACAAAAAAAAGCAAAACAAACTAAGCAAACAACTAGAACAGGAACAGAATCACAGAAATAGAGATCACATGGAGGGTTATCAGTAGGGAGAGAAGGGGGGAAAAGGTACAGGGAATAAGAAGCATACATGGTAAGTACAAAATACACAGGAGGAAGTTAAGAATAGTATGGGAAATGGAGAAGCCAAAGAACTTTTATGTATGACCCATGGACATGAACTAAGGGGGAGAATGCTGGTGGGGAGGGTGCAGCGTGGAGGGGAATAAAGGGGAGAAAAAAATGGACAACTGTAATAGCATAATCAATAAAATATATTTACAAAAATAAATAAAAGACATCAAAAAGGATGTATTCCTGACACAAAAATACCTAGGTTTCTACAGTTTAGAGAGATAATAGTCTTCATATTTGGCTCCAAGAATAGTTATTTCTCCATACTAAAAAAAAAGAAGATATAAAAAATTGCAGTTTGTACTCTTGGTGGTAAATTGATGTAGCCACTGTGGAAAACAGTATGGAGGTTCCTCAAAAAATTAAAAATAGAACTACATAATGACCCAGCAATTCCACGGAGTATCTGAAGAAATCTAAAACACTAATTCAAAAAGACATAAGCATTCCTATGTTCAATGCAGCATTATTTACAATAGCAAGGATACAGAAGCAACATAAGTGTTCATTTATAGATGCGTGGATAAAGAGTTGATACATATGTATACAGTAGACTATTACTCAGCCATAAAAAAGAATATAATCTTACCATTTGCACAACATGGATGGACCTAGAGGACATTATGCTGAGTGAAATAAGTCAAACTGGGAAGGAAAAATACCATATGATTTCACTTCTTTGTGGAATATAAAGAACAAAACATGCCCTGGCTGGTGTGGCTGAGTGGACTGAGCGCTGGCCTGCGAACCAAAGGGCTGCTGGTTCGATTCCCAGTCAAGGCACATGACTGGGTTGCTGGCCAGGTCCCCAGTAGCGGGCTCATGAGAGGCAACCACACATTGATGTTTCTCTCCATCTCTTTCTCCCTCCCTTCTCCTCTCTCTAAAAATAAAAAGTAAATTAAAAATCTTTAAAAAAAAACAAAAAAGAAATAGACTCATAGATACAGAGAAAAACTGATATTTGCCATAGAAGAGGGGAATTGGCAAGATGGGTAAGAGAGCTACAAAATTGCAGTTACAAAATTGTCATGGCGAAGATGACCTGTTGTGGAACTGTGTACCTGAAACCTTATATAATTTTGTTAACAAGTATCAACCCAATAAATTCAATAAAAAGTAAAATAATGCCTCACTTAAAAAAAAAAGTTGTCCCTGGCTGGTGTAGCTTAGTGGATTAAGTGCGGGCCTATGAACCAAGAGATCACGGTTCGATTCCCAGTCAGGGCACATGCCTGGGTTGCAGGCCAGTTCCCAGCAGGGAATGCACAGGAAGCAACCATACATTGATATTTCTCTCCCTCTATCCTTCCCCTCTGAAGATAAATAAATAAAATCTTTAAAAATAAAAAAAGTTGCCCTGCCTAGTGTAGCTCAGTGGATTGAGCATGGGCCTATGAACCAAAAGGTTGCTGGTTCGGTTCCCAGTTAAGGCACATGCCTGGGCTGCAGGCAAGGTCCCCTATGGGGGGTGCACAGGAGACAGCCACACATTGGCATTTCTCTCCCTGTTTCTCCTTCCCTTCCCCTGTCTCTAAAAATAAATAAAAAAAATATTTAAAAACAAAAATCACGGGAACGTCAAGTACAGCACAGAGAATATAGTTAATAATATTGTACTAACTGTATATGGGGCCAGGTGGATACTAGACTTATGGGAGGGATCACTTAGTAAGTTATATAAATGTCTAATCATTATGTTGTATGCCTGAAACTAACATAATAATATCAACTGTAATTGGAAAAAAAATAAACCTTTTATATATACTACCAAAAATAAATAAATAAATTTTAAAAACTACAATTTTTATTGACTACACCTCAAAAAGGAGAGCTGCCAACTCTATCTTAAGGAACAAAATTTTCTTCAAGAGAAATTTTATCACAATTTCTTGTATAGACTATATGATGTTTCTGCTGGTAACATATAGGTCTCACTAAAGGTTTCCACATTTTTTCCTCTGCCTGCCTTTTTTAAACCATATTTTAAGAAGCATCATCAGAATGAAACACATGTGCCAATATTAAAACCCACAAAATTAGTTATCACATATCTACATAAGCATCTAAGTAAATTGGCTAATTGCTTCACGAGAAGTTATATAGTATATAATAGAGGCAACATTTGCAGCGGAGACAGAATAAGTTAGACTTGGGTGGAAATCATGGCTCCATCACTTGTTAGCTATGTGACCTGGGCAATTTTCTTCTCTCAGTCTGAGTTTTCTCATTTTCAAAATGAGGTAATAGCTCCAATCTTATGAGGATTAACTGTATGTGAAATGCCCAGCACAGAGCCTTACTCAAAGCAGGAACTCAGGAAACAGTTACTGCTATTACTCTGCTGTTGTTCATGCAAGCTCCTCAAAGGCAAAGCATAACTTTTCCTATAACTCAACTGTAAGCTTTATAGTTGAGACCTGAAAAAGTAAAGGCAAGAAACATCAAAGTTACAAATAATGAGACTATGAAGTAATAATGATGACCTTCGCCCTGGCTGGCATGGCTCAGTGGATTGCGTGCTGGCCTGCGAATCAAGAGGTCACTGGTTCAATTCCCAGTCAGGGCACATGCCTGGGTTGCCAGCCAGGTCCCCAGTTGAGGGCAAGCAAGACTCAATCACACTGATGTTTCCCTCCCTCTCTTTCTCACTCCCTTACCCTCTTTCTAGAAGTAAATAAATAAAATATTTAAAAATTAATGATGACCTTCAATACATATCAAAATGAACAATGTCCTTATTTTTATAAGCCATTCTAAAAGGAGATGATACTGTCTGTGTACAAACCACATGCAGAATTACTTTCATTCATTCCACAAGTATCTCCTGAATGTCCATTAAGTGCCAGGCATTATGCTAGGCAATGCGCATATGACGGGGAACAAAAGCGGACACAATTCCAGTCCTTATGGAGCTTCTGGTCATGAAGTCGAGCAGAGTATAAACTTGTTATATGCGATGTAAAGGACAGTACATGGTACTCTGAGAGCCAATAACAGAGATCTAACTTAACTGGTGGTGTCAAGGAAGGCCTTCCAGAGAAAGTGAAAGCTGAGAACTGAAGGATAAAGAGGGAGTTAGCAGTGGAGAGTATTTCCAGACACAGGAAAGCAGTTTGTACACAGACCTTGTAGCACCTGACAAGAGGTAGGATCAAAAGGCCTGTGTGCCTCGGGCAAAGAGGAAGTTTAAGCATTAGCAAGGGCTCTAGACCACTAAACGGCTGAGGCTTTGCAGAACACATTCAAGAGTTGTGATGATCCAAGAGCAGTGAAAAGGCCACTGAAGGGTTTTATGAATGCTTATTTTGGGGGAAGGTAGGCTGAAGGGAAGATGCAATCAGATCTGCAGTTTGCCTTTGACTTCAGGAGTAAGAGCTAAGGAAAGCAGATGTGTCAGGCAGGAAACAAGTTCTGTGAGGATACGACAGTTGGGGACTAGGGTGATGAAGGTGGTGGTGGAAGAAAAAGAATTTAAGAGATATTCAGGAAAATCTGATGATGCATCCACATAATACACAGGGGCTGAGAGAGAACAGTGTTCAGAAGAATTTCTGGGTTTCTGATTCACAAATCTGTATGGGAGACAGGTACCACTCAGGAGGGGTGTGCTCCAGAAGCATCTGTAAGGCAATTTCCCACACCCCAGAAAGGACCTAAATGCATTTCAATTTTGCCTTAACTCAGCTGATCCCCTATTTTACTTTTGAAATCAGGTTCCAAAGGATTTTTTTGCTATTTCTAAAAATCAAACTGACTCTGAAAAATACAAGATTTTTCCAGCATTGAAGATACTGCCACAAAGATTCTGCCACAGCTTTGAAATCAACTCCAAATGAGTTGTAAAACTGGTTTCGGCAAAGGGCTAGCATTATGGAATGAATGTGTCATTTCCCATGATGACTACTTTGATAAGACTAACATGCATTTGCTACTTAATTTAAATATTTTAAAGAAACCTTAACAGTTAAGAACATTCATACATGATATTAAAGTAAAATATGAAATTTCATCAAGCTTTACAATAACTGGATCTATACTTGAAACTATGCAGCTTCTATGATTGTGTTTCAACATTTTGAAATGTCAGTAGAGAACTTGGTATTTTGTAGAAAAACAGATGGTTACTTAAAAAACCACATAACTCCTTGATTTTGTTTCCGTCCAGTTCTTGTAATACTCATCATGTTTATTTGATGTAAAAGATTTTTACTAAACACACTTTCTCTATACTTTTATCAATACTATCAATATTTCTTTCCTAATACTTGCAACCTAATATCATTTTCATAGTGGAATATTGATGTCATTAAGTCTCAGAAACATAGAAACTTCAAATATGACTAACCCTCCAAAAGAGGAGTGAATAAGATCCCTTCTTAAAATCAACCTAACACATCACACCTTAGTACTACAGTATTTCTTTAATTTTGGCAGGATGGGTTCCTTGGCCACCTGCTTGTACTAGGCTCTGACTAGCAGTTTATTAACGCTCAATTTCAGTTACCAGAATGTTACCATGGCTTGTACAGCACAGCAGCATTTTTCCCCCATGCTGATTTTATCTCAAAGCGTCAAAAGGCAAGACTGCAGTTTGAGGCCAAACATGAAAAGTGTTATCTCCACAAATGAGGAGAAAGGGGCTTTTAAAAAATCAGGTCTTAAGGCCATTAACCAATATTACTTTGTAAAACCAGGTTGTCTCCACACTGGACACTGCACTATCAAATGTGGTTCTTGGAAACAAGGGTTTGGAGAGTTTGAAGTGGATGACCATCTTATTTCAGATTTTTATTAAAACATGGAATGAAACTCATGGCTCTAAGGCCGGGTATGGGCAGTGCGAAGAAAGGCAGGGAAAAGCCGGTAGGGGTCCCATCTTCCTTGGAAGGTGTGGTCCCTGTCTGCTCCGCAAAAACGTTCGAGAGGGAGTTAGAAGGCCTGGCTTTTCCCGTGCCAAAGCCCTCAAAATGACACCGCAAACCACTTCCTTCTGGGAAATGACGGTCCCAAGAGTTAATGGACAAAGGAGCTGCACGCAGGCTCCGGAAAGATGGAGACCGGAACGAGACAGAGTCGGGCAGCAGGCCTGCGGCACAGGGCTGTCCGGGCCCCGGCTTCGGAAGTATGGGAAGGCCTGCACCTTTCACAAAGTGCCCGCAGGCTGCCCAGGCTGCACCGAGTCCGCGGCTCTTGTCTGGAGACCTAGTGCATCCTCGAGAGAGCAGGAGGTCCCCGCAGGAGCCCTGCCGCCCAACCGGGGTATTTCCTGCCCTAAAAAACACAAACTCGCACGGAAGGAAGTAAAACCTGTTAAGGACGCAAGGCCGGAGGCAAGGGGTTGTACAAACTTAGGGCCCTGGAGGCCGGGGGGGTGGGGCGGGGGGATAAGGATGGCAGGGGCGCGGCCGCGGCGGCCGCCCCCGCGGGCTGGGGCGCGAGAGCCCCGGGGTCCGACACGCCCACTGCCGGGCCGCTTACCTGCTCCTCCTCCGGGGTCAGCTCCGGCGCCATGTCGGCCTGGGGCGCGGTCGCCGGCTCCATCCCCCAGCCGCCGTGGACACAACCCACTGGGAGCGTGACGCCCGCTCAGCAGTCCCGGGCCGGCCCGCGCATGCCGGTCCCGCGCCCGAAGGCTCCCGAGTGTCGCCGTCTTCTGGGCGGAAACCCTTGTGTATTCTCTCCGCTCCTTCGCTCACTCCCACTCCTCTCCCGGAAAACGGCAGACAGGAGCTGAGAGTCCTGGAGAGGCAGTAGGAGGAAACGAAGAACGTTAGAGACCTCGGCGGTGGCGCCCCGCAGCCACCCGAGCCAGACGGGCCCTCCGGCTACCGGCCTGGCCCCCGCGGCCGCCTCACCGCGGCTCCTCAGAAGCCGCGCAGGCCACAGCGCGGGACGGGGAGGCGGCAGGGCCTCGCAGCCGCCCGAGCTCCGCGCGGCTCCATTGAGAAACTGCGCGTCTCCTTCGCTACTGGGCGGGCCGCGAGCTGGGTCCGCTGGGCCGGGACGCAGTCCGGGAGGGGGCGACAGAGAGGAGCCTCTCGGGCTGAAGGGAGAAGGGCGGGAGGGGGAAGAGCAAGGCGGGAGTGTGCGTTTTTGTGAGGCGAAGTTCCTTGGAGAGACGAGTACAATCTTTCGGAAACGAGCTGTGGCGGGCCGCGTCGCCGCGGTGGCGCAAGTGAGGGACAGGTCGTCCGTCCGCACTCGTCCCCGTCGCCGGCAGACTGAAAGCCGGGTCAGCCCCGCCCAGCTCTCGCTCTGCCGCGTTACCCCGGGCTTCCTCGCCGGCGTAGCTAACTTAGTTCTCCCGCTACAGCAGCCTCGCACGTAGTAACCTCATCCAGAACACCGCAATTTCTACAAGCCTCCGATTCCCCTAAGGCGGTACCGCAACTGGGGTCTTACAATGTGGCCTAGGCCCGTTCGGTGTCACAGGGAAGGCAGAGGGCTCCGCCGTCGCTCCCTCATCCCAGACCAAAAAGAAACGATATAAAGGGCTGAGCCCTGGAGAGCTTGGGAGAGACCCAACCGAGGGTCTTCAGACAGCTGAAGAAATGCTTCTTCCGGAACTTTAAATGCAGCCTCTGACCTAGCCTCATTTCTGCCGGACAGCCACAGGAACTTCAGTGCTTGTCCTTGGTTAGAGAAGACACTCCTGGTACTCGGTCGTTATTTTACCCTTGGCGCCAATAAGGCTGACTCTGGATTGACCTCATACCCCTTACAGACGTTACAGTTTGTGTTACACCCAAGCGCTCCTCTGGGAGATACTACTCCCAGAAGATACTACTTATTTAACAAGTATATTTCTTTGTCAGGCACTGGGCTGTGCACTGGGGCAACTTCCACATGTTAGAATTTGGAATGATCCCTGAGCTATACAATAAGGTGAAAAAAAAGACTCAAATACTGTGTGTAATATGCTGTCATGTATAAAGGAAAAAACATACATTTGTCAATTTATATATACTAAAGCTTTGGGAGGACACAAAAGGTAACTGGTTGTCTCTCAAGAGGGGAACTGGGAGTCGGGATCAGAAGGGATAGGGAAACTTTATATGCTCTTTTGTACATTTTAAGTTTTTTTTCTTTTTATTGAAGTACATATACACAAACGGTGAAAATGTAAGTTGAACAGCAAGATGAACTTTCATAAACTCAACATATTCACGTAACAAGCAAACAGATCAAAAAGTAGAACATTCCCACCCTGGCTGGTGTAGTTCAGTGGGTTGAGTGCCAGCCTGCCAGGACTGAAGGGTCCTGGGTTGGATTCCCTGGTGGGATTCTCAGTCAAAGCACATGCCAGGATTGTGAGCCAGGTCCCCAGCTGGAGACATGCCAGAGGCAACCGACTGATGTTTCCCTCCCTTTCCCCTCTTAAAAAAAAATAGAACATTCTCAACTTGCCAAAGCCCCCACCTTAGTCACTACCCCCAAGTTACTACCTTCCTCAGAGTAACTCTTGGGTTGTAACAGCACTGTGTTTTTCATGTGGATGTATATATGACCTTTTCCAAAAAATTTTTAAATAGTAACAATACAGTTGACCCTGAACAACACAAGTTTTTTTGTTTTCTTTCTAGGACCCCTCTCTGCCTGGCAGCCTGACTCCACCCCTCCTACCCTCTGGAGGAATGTGTTTACTTTAACTCCTTGTTTGTCGGACTTCCATACAGTTCAATTTTCTGTCAGTACTGGGTTTTTTTTTGCTTCTAAATTTTTGTTGTCCCTATTTTGGTTGTGTGAGGAGGCACAGTGTGTCTACCTACACCTCCATCTTGGCTGGAAGTCCCTAAACAACACAGGTTTGAAGTGCACAGGTCTATTTACATGTGGAAATGACTGTATACTTTTTCTCCCCCAGGGAGGCAAATGGCTGAAGGAATAAATGGCAGGACCTGAGCAGACACAGGAGAGGATGGAGTCTCTCAATCCACTATCTACAGTTCTATATTTGTTTTGCCCAGTGAACCTCACTCAGTACACCAAGGGTCAGTGATTTGTCCAAAGTCGCACAGCTAATGAAATAGTATTGAACTAAAACTTTAACCCAGGCATTCTAACTCCTAGTGCAGGGATCAGATGAGGAAAATTAATAAAGGGAGAAGTTTAGCAGAGTGAACTGGGAGAGAAAACTCGGCAGTGGTTTAAGAAGCACAGCTGTGTATGGGAGCGCATGGGTGTGAAAGGGAAGAGTTCTCAGAACTCACAAGACAATGTTTGGAAGTTTCTGAGCAGAGACATGTGAGGAACAAACTAAGTTCAAGGCAGCTGGCTAAATTTGCTCTGAGACGTAAGTCTTAGGATAATCAGAGTACAAAGTCTTGTCTATAACTGTAGGCTCAAACCAAGGAAATCAAGTATGGTACTGGCATCCTGCTCAATCAAACCTTAGAGATGCAAAATGGTTTGTAATAGCAAAAGAATGGGCACGACATAACAGCCTATCAGTTGGGAAGTCAAATAAATTATAGTTCACATACACACTGAAATAATTATTTAAGTTCACATTTATTCTGTCCTTAACATATGCCACACTGTTCTAAATGATTTGCATTCATCTACTCTCACCACTATAGTATAACTGAAATTATGATCCTTGTTTTACAAAAAAAATGCATATAATGTAGATCCATATGTATAGACATAGCCTTCTTGCAATTTTAAATGCTTGGCTGCAGAGCCTCTAAAGAAAGGCTAGGGTAGGATTGGATGAGTGTAGGTGACAAAAATCACATTTTTATTAAATTAACAAGGGTAGGGGAAGAAGGAAGAGGATGAAAGCAGTCAAATACAAAGCGAAGGAAGGAGACTACCCTTCCAGTGGTGAGCACACAATAGAGTATACATATGTTGTATTATAAAGTTGTACTCTTGAAACTTATGTAATGTTATTAACCAATGTTTCCCCCAATACATTTAATGTAATTAATTAACATCAATTGAAATCTGAAAGTGGAAAATAAATTATAAAGAGTGAACCGGGAGGGGGTATTATGGGTTCTATTTTTGTTTTTTGCTTTTAAAGCATAAGTTTCAGGTCTCTATCTAGAAAGCTTATCCTCCCCTTCTTCCTACCTTCTTCATCAGACAAATCTGACTCATCCTTAAGGTCTCAGCTCAGAAGTCACTTCCTCAGAAGGATCTTATGTGGCTACTCCCTAAACTGAATTAGACTCCCTGTTTGTTACTCTCACAGTACCATCTTATCTTTTACCAGAGAGCTAATCACAATTTGCTGTTGTGTACTTGTTCATTAGCCTAGTGTCTGTCTGCTCTGTGAAACTGTAAGCTTCAGGAAGGTAGGAACCACACCTGTCCTGATGGCCCCTGGAACCTCAGTGGCTAGAACCTACTATCTAGTAGGCAGGCACTTCATAAATGTGTGTTCAATGACTAAATCAATGAAGACAGTCATCTTAACTCTGACGTCTCTGTCTTACCATTTTCTCCTGCCTAGTTTATATCTCTTCTTGTCTAAGAATAGAGATACTTCCAAAGTTGTAACCTTTTCCCCAAAACAACTTTACTTCTAAAATCCAAAGCTCCTCTCAAAATATTGCTCCAAAATATCTACTGCCTATGAAAGATACATGCATTGTGCTATAAGATGTGCTTTGGCTATAAAAATCCCAAGTTCTTATTGTCATTTTTTCTTTCTTTTTTTTGAGCAGTCATCTGATTTATAAAAAGATGTAACAAATATTAAAATGATACAAAATATCATTTTCAAAACAACATAAAAAAGTGAGTGCCTTTAACCATACTTAGCTCATAATGGAGCAAATGGGTGAGTGGAGCAACAATAGCTCATTCTGTAGCATGTTTAATAAACTGGAAACAGAGAAAGTTAGTTGAAGGAAAGCAGAGGAACTTTGTTTTTTAAGTATTAGAACCGAGGGGCCCCAAAATCATCTGCATCCGCTCAGTATTGTACCTATGGTTAGAAATGTACATGTTGGGAACTCTAGGGATCTTC
>JAPYXV010004700.1:0-11143 GCA_028533065.1 Trachops cirrhosus
AAAAACAAGAATTCAGCCCCGGCTGGCGTAGCTCAGGGGATTGAGCGTGGGCTGCGAACCAAAGAATCGCAGATTCGATTCCCAGTCAGGGCACATGCCTGGGTTGCAGGCCAGGTCCCCAGTGCGGACCACGTGAGAGGCAACCACACATTGATGTTTCCCTCTCTCTCCTTCTCCCTCCCTTCTCCTCTCTAAAAAGAAATAAATAAAATTAAAAAAAAAAAACCATTTTAAGAATTCAAAAAGATTAGGAGAGGCTTAGGAACATCCAGGACATCTTTAAATGTTCTAACACTTGAATCATAGGGGTGCCAGAAGGAGAAGAGGAAGAGCAAGAAACTGAAAGCTTATTTGAAGAAATAATGAAGAAATCTTCCTCAATCTGGCAAAGGAAATAGACTTTCATGAAGTCCAAGAAGCTCAGAGAGACCCAAAGACGTTGGACCCAATGAGGAACAAGTGAAGGCACACCATAATTACATTACCCAAGATTAAAGAGAAGGAGAGAATCTTAAAAGCAACAAGAGAACAGGAGACAGTTACCTACAAAGGAGTTCTCATCAGACTGTCAGCTGATTTCTCCGAAGAAACCTTGAAGGCAAGAAGAGGCTGGAAAGAAGTATTTGAAGTCATGAAAGGCAAGGGCCTACATCCAAGATTGCTCTATCCAGCAAAGCTATCATTTAGAATGGAAGGGCAAATAAAGTGCTTCCCACATAAGGTCAAGTTAAAGGAGTTCATCATCACCCAGCCCTTATTATATGAAATGTTAAAGGGACTTATCTAAGAAAGAGAAGATAAAAAATATGAACAGTAAAATAACAACAAACTTACAACTACCAACAACCAAACCTAGGAAAACAAAACAAGGCAAGAATACAACTAGAACAGGAACAGAATCACGGAAATGGAGATCACACAGAGGGTTATCAGGAGGGATGGGATGGGGGAAAGAATGGGGGGGAAGGTACAGGGAATAAGAAGCATGCATGGCAGGTACAAAATAGACAGGAGGAGGTTAAGAATAGTATAGGAAATGGAGAAGCCAAAGAACTTATACATATGACCCATCAACATGAACTAGGGGGACGGAGGGAATGCAGGTGAGAGGGGGTATGCAGGGCAGAGGGGAATAAAGGGGAGGAAATGGGACAACTGTAATAGCATAATGAATAAAATGTATTTTTAAAAAATTGCTTACTGACAAAGTAAGTATATGTAATATATTAATTTTTTAAAAGGCAGGATATAGACCTGCCTGGTGTGGCTCAGGGGACTCAGTGTTGGCCTGCATACCAAAGGGTCACTGGTTCAATTCCCATTTAGGGTACATGGCTGGCTTGTGGGCCAGGTCCCCAGTAGGGGGTATGAGAGAGGCAACCACACTTTGATATTTGTCTCCCTTTCTTCCCTTCTCTAAAAATAATTAAATGAAATTTTTTTTTAAAAAAAGAATGACTTATTTCCTTTTGAAAAAAGGCAGGATATAAAATTATACATAAGGTTTAGCATTCATTTGAAACCTCTACTATATCAGTTAGATATGGGATTGAAAGTTGATCTTGATTCAGATCTGATTATGGCTTGGAAGTTGAATGACCTTAGGTAAATTACCTCTCTAATCCTCATTTTTCAAGGCAAGTATACTACCCACCAATCATATAAAGTTATTAAAAGATTAAATGATAATAATATAACAAACAAGAACTTAAAAGGATTAAATGGTAAAAACAAATAACATGTGGGCTATGTAGCACAAAATAATTCAATAAATTTTCACTATTACTAGTACTCTTATGATCTTTATGTAAAATACTACACATAGGTACAAAATAAGAGATCAAACAAACTAAAAGATTAACGGGAACTATATCTGAGAGTACAAGTGATTTTTATTTTCTTCCTTATCTTTCCTAAGTTTAACAATTAATACATAAAATTCTTATCAGAAAATTTGTTAATAAAGAAAAAGTTAATTTAGAGTTTCACAATACTCTACTTCCCCAGTAACATTACCCTTCCCTGACACCCCCCCGCCCCCCCTGCCTCCCCGCCTCCCTCCGCAGACCTCTGCACACACTCTTAACCCATATTTACACACTGACCTGAAGAACAGTAAGCTGAAATTTAGTCCCTTTCTCTGGTCTAGGACAGGAAGCTCTTCTCTGTTTCATCCGATCTTGTTTGCCATTTCCACTTGGGTTGTCAGGGGTACTGGTGTTTTCCTTCACAGCTGCCACATCATGTTGCAAACTAGTAATTAAAAACACAAAAGCAACTTCTATTCAATTTCTCAGGGAAGACATTATTCTGTGATTCTCAAGCCCAATATTTAACCCAAATCAGTTAACATCTAAAATCCCTTCATGGCTAAAATCATTTCATTATGATGATAAAATTCTAAGGAAACTTCCCAAGTATAAAATCAGAATTTATGGAAAATAAATAAGTAGTAGCTTAGTTGGGTAGAGAATCGTCCTGATACTCCAGGGTTAAGTGTTTGATAGTCAGGGCACATGTAAGAATCAACCACTGAATACATAAGTAAGTAGAACAACAAATTGATATCTTTCATCTCTCTCTCTGTCCTTCAAAACAGCAGATAAAAAATTTTAAAGTTATGATTTTATAACTGTGAATATACTTAAAATCACTGAACTGTATACACTTAATAGGTGAATTTCATGGTATGTGAACTATATCTCAATAAAGCCATTTTTATAAGTTATAAAAAACTGAGATCATGTTGTATTTGTTTGAGAAAAATTTTCTTACAGTAGTGAAGAGAAAGAAAAACACTAACAGTAACAGGCCTCTATGGAACCTTTTATCCAAGGACCCTCTTGAATAATTTTATCCTGTTTCTGTTTTCTTATTAATATGTTCAAATAAAATATCTAGAAATCAATTCTCACTCAAAATATACCTTTTCATGCAATGAACTCAATAGGGGATAGAGAGACCGGGTGTGAAACACAGTAATAGTGCAGGAGGGCAAAACAAGAAATGGGAAAAATATGAAGAAAATATGGTATAGTTATAGAATGAAAAAGAATGCAATCTTGGCATTTGCAACAGCATGGGTAGGCTTAGAGGGCAGTATGGTAAGGGAAATAAGTCTGAAATAAGAAAGAGAAGTACATATAATCTCACTTATATCCGGAATCTACAAACAAAAACAAAAACCCAACCTCAGATACAGAGAACAGATTATTGGTTGTCAGAAGTATGGGGAGGAGTGGTGAGGGTCAGAGGTAGGCAAAATAGGTGAAGGGAGTAAAATAGGTACAAACTTCCAGCTACAAAATAAATAAGTCATGGGGATATAATGTGCAGCATGGAGAGTACAGGCAATAAAACTATGTTGCATATTTCAAAGTTGCTAACAGAGAAGACTTTAAAAGTTCTTACCACAAAGAAAAAATTATTTAACTATGTGAAATGATGGATGGATTTATTGGGCAATCACTTCACAATATATACAACATCGAATCATTATGTTGTATACTTGAAATATAAAGTTGAGTATCAGTTATACCTCCTTATCAATCAATCAAATATACCAAAATTTTGCTTAAAAAATGAAAACAAATGATGTGAAAAAGTTTCAACATGATTAATTCTAACTAGTTGTATTTTGCAGGTTCAAATCAATGATTATGAAAAGGGTTGAATAACTTTCAATTTATCCATGTGAAGAACACTTTTCAGTTTTTTTAATAACTTTGAAGATACTTCAATAAATATAAAAATTACAGTAAATACAAATAAAACAAATGATAAGATCTATAAATACCAAACATACATGTTTTAAATTAATTTTTAGGTAAACTCCTCTTAAAACTACTCATGAACTATCTGCACCTCCTAAATTTTTTTCTATTTCCATGTGAAAAAAACATTTTGTATAAATGCAAGTGGTGGTAGAAGATGCAATTAATACTGCTTAGTTTTTTTAATACACAGAGAAATAGCATTAACAAATAACACCTTCAACAGTTAAAAGCAACATAATACTAGTCAGTGAGGTTGTATCATTCATTCACATTGCAGATTTATGTTAAAACACTAGTTTAGGGTTTAGGACAATATAGTAGAAGTTCAACTCTCCCTGTTTCTCTCCTCAAAGTATAACTAAAAAATATGAAAATATGACAGTAGACAATCACAGGAGAGTGCTGAAGGGTGAAAAGATGAAGTTTGACTGGCTAGGGAATCCCCAGCAGTTAAAGAAAAAGATAACAGCTTAGCATCTCCCAATTACCCACCCAGTGACAGAAGGCAGTCCAGACTCTGGGCCCATAGGCCTAGGCAGCCCATGCTCAGTGGTTTCTTGACACCCATCCCTGCAGGAGAAAGTGCTTCAGGCAAGCCCTTTCCTCCCCCTGTCAACTCTGGTGGGAACCCTACCAGTAGCGTGTGACCAACTTAGAGAACTACATTGAGGCAGCAAGCCTGGAGTAGTGCTCTTCAGCGCTTCCATCCAGAGGTGGAGCCCAAGTGTGCAAGGTGTTCCAAAGAGACCACAGTCATACCACAAGTACTCTGAAAACTAAATTCTCATTAGAATACAGTGACTGCCAGATAAACTACAGTATTTAAATAGGATCCAGAGTCTCCTAACATAGTATTGAAAAGGTCCAGGAGACAAATGAAAGTTCCTTGTCATACCAAAACCCAGGAAAATCACAATTTCAATGTGGAAAAGACAATCAATTGATGCCAACACCAGGATGAATTAGATATTGGAATTAGCTGAAAAGGATTTTAAAGCAGCCATCATCAAAATGACTCAATAAGCAATTACAAATACTCTTGGAGCAAATGAAGCAGAAAAACAAAAAAAAAAAACTCATTAAAAATAGAAAATATTAGCCCTGGCTAGTGTGGCTCACTGGATTGGGTGCCAGCCTGCGAATCAAAGGCTCACTGGTTCGATTCCCAGTCAGGGCACATGCCTGAGTTGCAGGCTAGGTCCCCAGTGGGGGGCACATGAGAGGAAACCACAGATTGATATTTCTCTCCCTCTCTTACTCCTTCCCTTTCCCTCTCTAAAAATAAATAAATAAAATCTTTTAAAAAATAAAACTAAAAATAGAATATATTAAAAAGAACAAAATAGAAATTATAGAACTACAAGGCAAATCATTAAAAAATAACTCATTGAATGGACATAAAAGAATAAATTAGGAAAGAGGAAAGAACTAGTAAACTTGAAAACAGAACAGGAATTACCCAATGTGAATAACAGCAAAATAATAGTTTATAACTACCAAATAATAACATAATTATACTTACATCCAGTTATAATTTATTGCTTTAGATCAGGTGGAATTTTATTCTAAATTACATTATTTATTTCCTTTTTAAAACCCTTCTGAGCTTTTCTTAAAAACAGAATGTTATGATGAGAAAAAGAAATGATGAATAATTTCACAATCTATATGATCTTTATTAAAATAAAAAAGCAAAATAGTACCTACTATTTTTATTGAACATACACATAAATACAAAAATGAAAAATCTTCTCTAATTAAGATACAATGAGCCCCTAATTAATGCAAATACTTTCAACATACACTTACCATTTCCATGGTATTAAATTTGAAGATACTTACCTTCTAACTAAATCTGGTTTTAGAAGAGTTGCTTGTTGTTCAACTCCAACTGGTTGGGATATAGGCTGTAAAAAATATAGAAATAAAACTTGTTATGATAACATGAAACTACAAGCTGAAGATGAAATTGGGTATTATTTTGGGAAACATACTTGTTACATATCGTTTTGGTTACCTCACAAACCAGGCAGAACTACACTATTAAATATCTCTATGAATCTCTATTTAATCTACACTATTAAATATCTCTATAAATCTTATTGATTTTACTACCAAAGATAAAGAAAACTAAACTGTAGCAATACTCATTAACATTTTTCATTAAGAAAAGAGAGCATTTAGTTTTATATGATTTTGTTTCTGTTATTTTTCAACAGAGAACACTGACATTCAGCTTCCAGTCCTGGTTGTAAAATTACTACTACAGGAAGAGTTACTGCCATTATACAAACAGATAAATCAATGACACAAGCTTTAACATACTGTGGTCTCATCATTCTTCCTCTTTTTTTCACAAAACTAGTGCCAATTATCCCTTTGAGGTGTTAGTATTGGGAAGCTGCAATACAGATTTCTAGGAGGAAAGTATAAGTGCCCTAAACAGGCAAAGGCCAACAATTTAACTCATTTATATAATCCATTCTATGCATTACCACTGTAGACAGCAGTCATCTTAAAATGCAAATCTATCAGAAATGACCTCTTCCCTACCCAGTTTAAACCCCCTATGATGGTTTGCCATTTTCTATAAGGTTAAGTTCTTTCGGATGGCACATATAGTCCTCAGTGAACTAGTCCCTGCCTCATTCTATAGCCCCTTCTCTGCTCAAAGCCACAATGAAGGAGTTGCACTTTCTCATATACTGTGGCTCTACTTATGTTCCTTCATCTCCCTGGATTATTACAACTCCTCCATAAGTCCTGTCCATTTAGCAAATATCTAGACAGAACTCCTATACAAAAAAGCCTCTACTGAAGTGGGTTCCGGACACCAACAAAATCACCTTGGGTACTCTAAAAAACATATGCCTTAGTTCAAATCTTGGTTTCTAAACTAACGGGGATGAAGGTTTCTTAGACAAATGGTTGATTTTGGCCCTGGGACAAGTAAAGTACTAGATGAACCTGGATCACCTTGCTGTCCCAAAAAGTAAAGAACTGCTAAAGGAATAATGGGAATATATCAAAGGTAGACAGAAGCCAGCTTCATGGGGTTCTCACTGCCCACAATTTGGACATCAGAATAAATAATGATAGCAACAGAATATAACCCATTCAATAAAATAAGAATCCATGAAGTCACACTTATACCAATAAAGGAAAGTTCTTACAGTGCAAGGCCAAGTAATAAATATAAGGAATGAAGAAGTTAGAAAATCATCAGTGGATGATAAAACTAATGAGTAAATTTTGGGTGAGGAATAGGATATTTACATAGTTTCAAAATATCTCCTCACAGATAACTTATTAATTACAAAAGCAAAAAAAAAAAAAAAAAAAAAAAAAAAAACAACCATCACTTTACAGTAGAACTTGGCAGCCTCCATCTTAACCAAATAATCAAATTAAACCTCAGCACTATTGGGGCAAACTGACGCCACATGCCTGCTGATATGATAAAATGTGCAAGTTACACAAATTACTTATAATGTTATTCCTGATAAAAATGCATGATCTGAATCTGAACTTGAAGAACATTGTATAATATAACTGACCTTTATTTTTCAAAAATATCAATGCTATGAAAAGACAAAGAAAGGCTGAGAAACTATCCCAGATTAAAAGACATGAAAGAGACAAACAATACAACTGAAGGAATTGCATGATCTTTCTATTAGATCCTGGATTGGAGAGGTTGCCATTAAGGACATTATTTGGATAATTGGTGGAATTTTCATGTGAACAATATGTTAAATAATAATATTCTACTCATGTTAGCTCACAGATATTGTAAATAGGACATTTACCTCGTCTTGGTCATTGTGTTGTACTTAGAAAATGTCCTTATTCTTATAAAAGTATTTACAGGTAAAAAGCATCCTGTTTCCAAGTAGTTCTCCCATGCTTCAGAGGGAAAGCAATATATGGATGAATAATAGATGTAGCAATGTATGTATGGATGGATGGACACAACACCAATTGACAGACCACCATTCAGTAATGCCTTTTACCATGTCCCTCTTTATTACGTCTGATCAAGGGATTCAGTATGATTTTTCTTTGTATTATCAGTGTCTCTAAACACAGTGCCTATCACATTTTAGGTTTCCAATAAATGTTAGAATGTACAAAGAAATAAGAAAACTGTCATAAGAAGATGATGTCATAAAAATATTTGTGATTCAGTATTACCAATCCCAGACATCAATTTGAAAGAAATACAAAGAAAGGAAAAAAGTACATAGTATAAAGGTTCATTGTAAATGGCAGCTATGTTTGTGTTTTTCTGATATTCTATATACAGTGAATATTAATCAGCCATGAAAAAGGAAATCTCACCATTTGTGATAGCATGGATAAACCTAGAGGGTATTATACTCAGTGAATTAAGTCAGTCAAAAAAAGACAAATACCATATAATTTCATTTATATGTAGAATCTAAAGAACAAAATATATGAATAAAATTGAAACAGAGTAATAGAGAGCAGATTTATGGTTGCCAGAGGAGAAGGAATTTGGGGGATTGGGTAGAAGAGGCGCAAGGATTAAGAAGTACAGACTGGTAGGTTACAAAATAGTTATGGGGATGTAAAGCAAAGCATAGGGAATATAGTCAATACTATTGCAATATCTATATATGGTGACAGATGGCTATGAGAAATATTGAGGAGAACTCTATGCAAACTATATGACTGTCTAACCACTAAGCTGCATACTAGCAACCAATAAAAAAATAAAATTGAAAGAAAAAAACTGATAGGAAGTTAGTTGTCCAGGAACAGGGGAAGAGTTAAGTAATTATAAATACTTACTGCATGAATATGTGACCATTGAAAATTAATCATGTATAAAAATGCCATTAATTTGAGTATTGATTTTGTATCTGGCTATGTTGCTGAATTCATTTTTGAGGTCTAATAGGCTTTTGGTACAATAACATATTTGTATTGCAAGTGAGTTTCACTTCTTACTTTTCAATTTCAATGGCTTTTATTTCTTCTCCTTGTCTGATTGCTGTGGTTAGAACTTCCAGGACTATGTTGAATAAAAGTGGTGAAGGTGGACATCCCTGTCTTGTTCCTGATCTTAAGAGAAATGCCTTTAGTTTTGGCCCATTGAGTTTGATGCTGGCTGTATATTTTTCCTTTACGGCCTTTATTATGTTGAGGTATCATCCCTTTATTCCCACTTTGCTGAGAGTTATTATCATAACTGGGTGTTGGATTTTATTGAATACTTTTTCTACATCTATTGACATGTTCATGTGACTTTCGTCTTTGATTTTCTTTATGTCATGTATCACATTTGATTTGCAAATATTGTAACAACCTTGCAGCCATGGGATAAATCCCACTTGATCACACTTCATGATTTTTTCATGTATTGCAGGATCCATTCTAATATTTCATTAAGCATTTCAGTATCTATGTTCATCAGGGATATTTTCCTATAATTTTCTTTCTTGTTATGTCTTTATCTGGTTTTTGAATTAGGATAATACTGGTATCATACACAGAGCTTGGAAGTCTTCCCTCCTCTTAAATTTTTTGCAATAGTTTCAAAAGGACAGACATTACTTCTTTGAATGATTGGGAAAATTCCTCCATCAAGTCATCTGGTCCAGGACTTTTGTTTTCCGGGAGTTTATTTTTTTTTTTAATTACTGCTTTAATTTCATTAGTTATCAGTCTATTCAGGTTTTCTCATTCTTCCTGATTCAGTTTTAGAAGATTGTGTTTTTACATATTTATCCATTTCTTTAAGGTTGTCCAATTTCTTGGTATATACTTGTTCACAATATTTTCTTACAATTCCTTGTATTTCTGATATCAGTTGTTACTTCCACTCTTTCATTTCTAATTTTATGAGTCCCCTTTTTTTCTTGATGAGTGTGGTTAAAGGTTTGTCAATCTTCTTTACCTTTTCAAATAGAGCTCCTGGTTTTGTTGATCTTTTTAAAAGTTAGCACTTATTTTATTGTTTATGCTACTGCACTTCTCCAAACTTTTTTCCTGTCAGCCTACCTCTAACTAGACCACCCCCCAGATAATCGTCAGACTATTCTCCATGTCTTTGAGTCATGTAGATATGTTCCACTACTCTCTTCACTTTTCTTCATCCAATCTCCAACTCCCTTTTGGACTACAACTGCTGCCAGTCTCTTCGATGTAACTATGCCTATTTCTATTTTGTTTGTTAATTTACCATTTATTTTGTTCACTAAATTCCACATAGAAAAGGGATATATGGTATTTGTTATCTTTCACTGAATGGTTTATTTCACTTAGCATAATAATCCCTCAATCCATTGATCTTTTCAACCATTTTGCCCTCTTGTTATTTCCTCTTTGATCTTGATTATGTCCTTTCTTCTCCTTACTCTGGGATTCATTAGTTGTTGTTTCCTAGTTCTTTTAGGGATAGGGTTAGATTGTGTGAGATTTCCCTTGCTTCTTGAGGTAGGTCACTAGTGCTATGAACGTCACTGTCAGCACTAGTTGCACTGTGGCCCATATAATTTGGCTTCTTGTGTGTTAAATTTCATTTGTTTCCAGGTAATGTTTCCTTGATCTCATTGATGACCTATTTAATAACATGCTATTTAGCCTCCATGTATTGAATATTTTTGCATTTCTTCATTGAGGTTAATTTCAAATTTTATGCCATTGTGATCTGAGAAAATGCTTCATCCGATTGCAATCTTCTTATATTTGTTAAGAATTATTTTGTGTCCTACTGCGTAGCCTTTCTTTGAGAATATTCCATGTGTATTTGAGAAGAATGTACGTTCTGCTCCTTGGGATGACATGTTCTGTAAATATCAATTAAATCCATTTGAACTACTGTATTGTGAAAACGTCACTATTTCCCTGCTGATTTTTTATGTGGAAAATCTATCCATTAATGACAGTGGAGTGTTAAAATTCACTGCCATGACTATATTGCTGTTAATCTCCCTGTATGTCCACCAAGATTTTCTTTATATATGTAGGTGCTACTATATCGGGTGCATATATATATACACGGGTTATATCCTCTTGTTGGATAGACACCTTCACTATTACGTAGTGTTACCTTTTTTGTAACTTCTTATGGCCTTTATTTTGAAGTCTATTTTGTTAGACAGAAGTATTGCTACCCCAACCTTTTATTTTTGTTTGTTTCCATTTCATGGAATATTTTCCTCCATACTTCACTTTCAGCCTGTGTAAAGCTTTTGATTTCAGGTGGGTTACCTGTAGACACGATATATATGGGTCACATTTCTTTTTTTTTTTTTTTTTTAATTTTTTATTTATTTATTTTTAGAGAGGGGAAGTGAGGGAGAGAGAGAGAGAGAAACATCAATGTGTGGTTGCCTCTC
>JAPYXV010004701.1:0-11142 GCA_028533065.1 Trachops cirrhosus
AGCAAAGCTTTCATTTAGAATGGAAGGGCAGATCAAGTGCTTCTCAGATAAGGTCAAGTTAAAGGAGTTCATCATCACCAAACCCTTATTATATGAAATGTTAAAGGGACTTATCTAAGAAAAAGAAGATAAAAAGCATGTATAGTAAAATGACAGTAAACTCACAATTATTAACAACCACACCTAAAACAAAAATAAAAAGAAACTAAGCAAACAACTAGAACAGGAACAGAACCACAAAAATGGAGATCACATGGAGGGTTAGTAACAGGGGAGTGGGAGGAGAGAGGGGGAAAAGGTACAGAGAATAAGTAGCATAGATGGTAGGTAGAAAATAGGCAGGGGGAGGGCAAGAATAGTATAGCAGGGGGAGGGAAATGTAGAAGCTAAAGAACTTATGACACATGGACATGAACTAAAGAGGGGGAATATGGGTGGGAGAGGGTATGCAGGGTGGAGGGGAATGAAGGGGGTAATGGGACAACTGTAATAGCATGATCAATAAAATATATTAAAAAAGAAAAAGACAAAAGAAGATATAATAAGAGAGAGAGGATCACAATATAGTGATAGAAAAGTTTAATGCAGAGACTTCTGGTGAAGAATGTAGGTAAAGATGGCTCACTTTCTCAAACAACCACAGAAAAAATTACAACTAGACTACAAAGCAAACATCTCCCATTGTCAGAAAATTGAGCTGTATGGAAGTCTGACAACTATCAATTTAAAGAAGTCACATTCACCCAGAGGGTAGGAGGGACGGAGACGTGGAGATGCTCTGAGAGGCACGGACACCCGGAGACACACTTGGGCCCCACACCCAAATGTGGTGAATAAAAATTGGAAGGGATAGCTCAGGAGTGAGGGTCCTAGCCCCACACCAGACCACCCAGCTCAGGGTTCCAGTGCCAGGAAGATAAGTCACCATAACACCTGGCTGTAAAATCCAGTGGGTGTTGGGGCCGCAAAAAAGCTTTGGGATTTTCAGGAGTCTGCTCTTAAAGGGCCCACAACAGACTTAGGACTTATGTAGACCTACTTTCTCTGGGCTCCAGCACTGGTGCAGCAGCTGGAAGGGCACCAGTGGCATACAGGGAGAAACTGAAGTGTCTGGCATCAGTGTGAGTGCTGGGGGACAGCTTCCTCCTGGGTAAAACTCCAGAGACCAGGCAGCAGCATTGTCCCCTCTCTGAGCCCTCCTCCACACAGAGCCACAGAGTGCCAACACCATATTGAAGACTCCATCAACCTGGTTCACATGGGTTGCTCCTCCCTGCCAATGACCTAAGGCTCTGCCCCATACAACTTACTGGTGTGCTTTTCTACAGTAGGCTATGCTGCAAAGCAGCTCTACCTAATACACAGAAAGAAACACAGGGAGGCTGCCAAAATGAGGAGACAAAGAAATATGGCCCAAATGAAAGAACAGAACAAAACTCCAGAAAAAGAACTATACAAAATGGAGATAAGCGATCTATCAGATGCAGAGTTGAAAACACTGGTTATCAGGATGCTCAAGGAACTCATTGGGTACTTCAACAGCATAAAAAAGATCCAGGCAGAAATGAAGGTTACATTAAGTGAAATAAAGAAAAATTGACAGGGAAACAACAGTGGAGTGGATGGAGCCGAGAATCAAATCAGTGACTTGGAACATAAGGAAGAAAAAACATATTCAATCAGAATAGCAAGAAGAACAAAGAATCTAAAAAAACAAGGATAGGCTAAAGAACCTCTGGGACAACTTCAAACATAACAACATTTGAATCATAAGGATGCAGGAAGGAGAAGAGAAAGAGCAAGAAATTGAAAACATATTTGAAAAAATAATGAAAGAAAACTTCCCTAATTTGGTGAAGGAAATAGACAGACATACAAGTCCAGGAGGCACAGAGAATCCCATACAAGATGGACCCAAAGAGACCACACCAAGACACATCATAATTAAAATGCCAAAGGTTAAACACAAAGAGAGAATGTTAAAAGTAACAAGAGAAAAGCAGATAGTTACTTTCAAAGGAGTTTTCATAAGACTGTCAGCTGATTTCTCAAAAGAAACTTTGCAGGCAAGAAGGGATTGGCAAGAAGTATTCAAAGTGATGAAAAGCAAGGAACTACAACCTAGATTACTCTATCCAGCAAAACTATCATTTAGAATTGAATTACTCTATACAACAAAGCTATTGAAGGGCAGATAAAGTGCTTCCCAGACAAAGTAAAGAGTTCAAGCTAAAGGAGTTCATTATCACTAAGCCCTTATATGGAAAGTTAAAGGGACTTACTTAAGAAAAAGAATAAGATCATAACTATGAACATTAAAATTGCAATAAATTCACAACTATCAACAATTGAATCTAAAAAACAAATTAAGCAAACAAGCAAAACAGAAACAGAATCATAGATATGGAGGATTATCATTTAGGAGAATGAAGGGGACGAATGGGGGAAAGGAGCAGGTATAGGGAACCTGTGTGCATGGAATGGCAAATGTAGCCCAGCTGTATTAAAAAGCCCAATAGGCACATGGCGGCACACAGGACGCCAAATCCACAGATCGGTTCTCCCATGGAAAATCAGGCCTGCATTATACCTAGGCTGCTTCGTGACTTGCTCTTGCTAAAACTCCCTCACCCCAAGTTGAGGCAGCAAATGCTTACTGCATATCTTTAACTTCCTGAAGTCTGTGCTAATTCTCCCAAGGACTGAAGTGTAACCAGACCAATTACTCTTATCGTTTCCTTGCATTTGCAACATTTTTTCCTTGTTAATCTGTAAGAATTAGTAACATCCTTTCCATTGCTATCTGTAAAAAGTAATTACCTAAAACAAACCAAAGTATAATGAATGAGAACCTTCTTTGATGTATGCTATTAGAAAGCCAACAAAAGCTTGTCAAGGCAAGGGTCAGCAAGCTCTCGCCATGCTGTCCCTTTTCCTCCACAGGGCTCAGTAGTCTGTGTGAATTTGTCTCGTCTCATCCACAACACCGTGGACACTGCTGGCCAGTGTCTGTATCATGCAGGGATTAAGAAGTACAGATTGGTAGGTACAGAATAGACAGAGGGAGGTTAAGAACAGTATAGGAAATGGAGTAGCCAAAGAACTTATATGCATGAACCAGGAACATGAACTAAGAGGGGGGATTGCCAGATGGAATGGTGGGTGGAGAAGGGCAAAGGAGGAAAAATTGCAACAACTATAATAGCATAATCATAAAATACATTTTTAAAGAGATAGTAAAGTTTAACTTATTGAGAAGCTATGAGAATTCCAAATTTCAGTATATGTGATAAGAATCACAAAATATGTAAATCAAAAGTGATAGACTCTCAGAGAAGCCTTGAAAATTTACCATAATAGATGTCATCATTTCTCTTTCAATTAATGAGATATAAAGGAAAAAAAGTTGGTGAAGATATAAAGGATTTGAAAACAGACGTTAAAAGGATTTATTTGATGAACATACATCAGAACCTAATCTATATTGATAGAATATAAATTCTTTTCATGCATGCTATAATTTATTTCCAAAAATTAACCACTTACTAGCCCATAATGAATATTTTTAAGGAACATCAAATGACAGAAGACACACAAATGATGTTCTCTAACCCCTATGTAATTTGAATGAAATCAACAACAAAAAAGTTAAAATTAAAAAAAGAAATTTGGAAACTTTTAAATAATTTTAAATGGCTCAGAGGTCAAAAATAACTTAGAAATTTAAAATATTTAGATTTGAGAAACATGAAAATACTATGTATCAAACTTGTCAGATAGTAAAGTGATACTTAAAAAATACAGAAACTCAAAATGCTTATATTGGAAAGAAGAGAGGCTGAAATACTTAGAATAAATATAAAGGGAATAAACTTAAAGAAATGAGAACAAAATTAAAAAGGTAAGATATCAGTATAATACAAAAATATATAACTGAATCAACAAAGTCAAAGTTAATTCTTTGAAAAGTCTGACAAAAATGGCAAACCTCTATGAGATTTATCAAGGAAAAAATGAGAGAGGAAATAGACAAACAACAGGAAACAAAAGTGGAATATAACCAATGATGCTGCAGAGATTAAAAAGATAAATAAAAGTTATGTACAACTTTATTTGAAAACTTAGACAAAATAGCCAAATAGCTAGAAAATTAAAGCAAGCCAAAAGTGACTCAATAAATAGGAGGTCTGAATAGTCCTATAAACATTAAAGAAATTAAAACAGTAATTAAATATATTTTCACAAAGAAAGCAGAGGAGTGAATTGTTTTACAGACATATTTCCAAGAAATGTTTCTTTGCAAACATTACATAAACTCTTAAAAAGAACAGAAAAAGAAGCAACACAGTGCAACTCACTCTATGGGACAAGAATATCTTGATTACAAAAGGAGACAAAGAGACATATAAATCAGTCTAATATATTAACAATGATACAAATATCCTAAACAAAATAAATTAGCACTATGAACAGCTTAGATTAACTGTTGGAATGCAAGAGTGGTTTCACTTTAGAAATTTGCAAGTATAATTTATCACATTGACAGATTAAAGGATAAAACATAACTCTCAAAAAAACATAACTGCTACTGTCAGCACATAGCTAATTATTAATAAAGGAATGAGAGCAAAGGGAATTAGAGACATTTAAATTAATAAACTGGGGAGCACAAGCCTGCTTGCTTCACCAGGAAGCACCGGCTTCACACTTCAAGGAGACCACACCGCTGCTCTCTGCCCAGGGGATTTCCACTCCTACCTTCCCCACCCTGGTACCAGATTGCTGAGGGGTGCCAGAGGGAGGTACTTGACCTTAAAGGCCTTTCAGATTGTCAGGTGGGAGCAGGGAGAGGCAAGCACAAGCACAGAAGTCAAAATGGTACAGGGGGAGGTGCTTAACCAAAGACGCCTGTCAGTCTAACTAGGGGGCTGGCCTATCAAAAGCCTGAGAAAATCTGGGAAATAGGTTGGTTCCTTTGAAAATGTTTCCAGTCTTTTCCAAGATTGTGATACATAATCCTAGGGGAACAAAGAAGGCCTCTCTTTTTCACCCAATGACCTGCCCTCTCACAGCACTCACCTGTGCTTTCCATGGCCAGGTAGCAGCCTAGCAGCACACAATCCATTGCCATGCAACTGCACACTCAGGGTCCAGCATGGGGCATGAGCACTGAGGCAAAGCAATGAGCTGCAGCTGGAAACACACGCTAAGCTGGCCACATGCTGGGTTGGATTGTGCTAATATGGAGCAGAAACTGTGGGCAGTGGCCTTCACCCTGTTGGAGCTTTTCCACAGCAAGAAAGACGGAGATGGGACACTGCAAAGTCAGGAGGGGAACCCCTTTAATTTTCCATCATCAGTCAAGTTTACCACGGAGCCCCCTCCTCCTGTGCAGGTCTCAGGAAATTCTTTCCCTTGTGACACCAAAAGAACTCCACTTCTACTGATAACATAACTGTCTCAAAAAGCTGCAGACAAACTATTTAATAAAATTCAATGTCTGCTCCTGAAAAATAGAAAAAATAAGTAGAATCCTTATATTGATTTTTTAAAAATACCTATAAAACATCATTCTAAACAGAAACATGTTAAAAATATTCCCTTAATAATCAAGAATAAGAAAATGATGCTTACTATCACTGTCTATCCAGCTCAGTAAGCAAGAGATATAAAAACCAAAAAGGAAAAACTAAACTGACATAATCTATAAATCATTAAAAACAATGAAAGTTTAGAAAAGTGGCTGGAAATATGATCAATGAAACACAATCAATATAACCAGTAAATACTTAGGAAACCTAATTTTAAAAGATCATCTAACATAGAAAAGAAACTTGAAATAAATTTACTTAAAAATAGGCAATATCTATGTTGAGAAAAATTTCTCAAATTAGTAAAAGACATTAACAATGTTCCCGCAGAACACTGGGGCAGGAAAGAGCACCCAGAAATAGACGCACACGCATGGAGGGAAATGACTGCGATACCGTGGTGAAGGGTTCAGATCAGGCCTCCTCAAGGTGTGCTCCTTTGGCACGTGGATAACTTTGAGCTGAAGGTAATTGAGACCCTGTGGGCTCCAGAGAAACTTTTACTTCTCCCTTAAAGAATTTACATTTGGGGCCTTGACCACATTAAGAGTTATCACCAGAGAGAACTTTTTATGACCTATCTATAAGGCAGGGCAAACGCTAGTTGTTGAACATCTTCTCTTCCTGTTATCTGAGAGTGGCCCTCCTCCTCTGTGAAGCCTCAGAGGCCCTACCTTATCTCTAGCTCAGGAGGCTCCACACACCTCATTTTAACTTTGTGTATCTGAGCCCTTTATGTGCATGTGGTCTCTGACTCTCATGGATGTGGAACTTCCTTGTGTGCACATAAAATCAAATTTGGTTATTTTCTCTTATTAATTGGCCTAGTGTTCATTTAATTAGTGTTCATTTGTCAGAAGTACAGGTAACAACCTGGAGTTGTGACGAGTGAGTCTGATGCCCAAAGAGGAGGCTGTGGGAACCTCCAATCTGTAGCAGGTTGGTCAGAAACACAGTAGAATGGGGCTGGGTATGTGGGGGGTATGGGAAGTCTTGTAGGACTGAACCATTAACATACGGAATCTGGCGCTCTCTCTAGGTAGATAGTGTCAGAATAAGTTAAGCTCTGGACACTCTGCTGGTATCCAGGGACTGTTTATTACTGTGTGAAACCCCCTTTCCTGGGTTGGCCCAGGAACAGCTATTCAATGACAGACAGGAGGGTATTGTCCCAGACTGGGAAAGAGGGAAGAGAAAATGAGTATTCAGTAGGTAATGGCGGGTCATTGTTTATCTGCATGAGAAAGAAAAGAACTAGCGTTTCTACCCAACACTGTGCATAAAATCCAAGTCCCAATGAAGTAAGCACTTAAATGTAAAAGGCAAGACATTAACACTTATGTTTCTGACCATGGAATGAGATTTTTGAAAATAAAACACAAAGATTAACCAAAAAAGAAAAGAATAATAAATACATTTACATGAAAAATAACAAATTCTGTTATGGTGGTCAAAAAAAAGGTGAAAAAAATCAGAAACTAAAAAAAGGCATACATAAGAAATACGTATGCCATGGGACTAACATTCAGACTGAATCAAGAATGCCCCTAAGTCAACAACAACAAAAACCCACCTGACCAAAAAATGGGCCAAAGACTAGCACTTCTTAAAAAAGGAAATTCTAATGATTAACAAACCTAAAAACTTGGTCAACCTCATTAGTAACCAGAAATATACAAATTAAAACCACAAAGACAAGCCGTTCTATACCTACCGGTTTAATAAAAACGTTCATCTGACCATTCCCAATGGTGATGCTATGGAGTGGCGGGAACCTCCCCAGACCACAACTACAGGTGTGAACTGTTACAAGCACTTAGAAACAATGTGTCATTATCTTCCTGGTACATTTGACATCGAACCTCAGTATCCGAATGAAACATCTTCTAACAGAACAATACTTACAATGTTTGATGCACACTAATATTTTCTACTATACTCACTAAATTGATGTCATCATCACTGGTGGGTTGGGGCCTGTATTTAGAAAAACACAGTCCTAGAGAAACCCCAGCACATTTATAAGAGTCATTTACAAGACAGTCATAGCAGCTTTTTTCTTTTTTTGTAAAACAACTAAAATAAAAAGACCATCAAGCAGAGTATTAAAAAAACTGGGCTATTTCACATAATGACATGTCATGCAGTAATAAAAAGTAATGAGATAAAATTTACCCAAAACTATATGGGTAAATCTTAGAAGCATAATATTGAATGGGGGTAAAATTTTATAAGTCTCATTAAATTATACTGTTTTCATAAAGCTCAAAACCAAACACTACCACAGAACAGACTGTTAAGGGAAAATACACATGTATGTAAATAAAAAGCATTATAAACACAAACTTTCAAACAGTGATGTCTCTGGGAAAGGAAAGGGGGCTGGGTTTCAGAGGGATATGCACGCAGCATCAACAAAATTGGTCATGTTTTGGTTCTGCACTTGTGTTTTAGGTACATGCCTTTCTTAACATGGTTCAGAACATATACACAGGAATACAAATAGGTAATATATGTAACAAAAAATAGATAATATAAAAAAATTAACAAAAACAAGCACTAAGCATTAAGCATAAACTAACATAAATGATTACAGCACATCATACAATACATATATTTTTTCTTTAAATTGTTTACTACTTTTTGCTTAAATATAAGAGCTGAGCCCTGGCTGGTGTAGCTCAGTGGATTGAGCGTGGGCTGCGAACCAAAGCATCGCAGGTTTGATCCCCAGTGAGGGCACATGCCTGGGTTGTGGGCCAGGTCCCCAGTGGGGACCACATGAGAGGCAACCACACATTGATGTTTCTCTCTCTCTCCTTCTCCTTGCCTTCCTCTCTCTAAAAATAAATAAATAAAATCTTAAAAAAAAAATAAGAGCTGAGTTTTAGGGGCATCCTGAAAGCTAGCTAGAACAATTATTCACATACCAACTATAGGCAAATTAAACAAAGCTAATAAATTGTATCTATGCAGCTGATAAAAAGGCAACAAGCTCACCCTTTGGAAAGAAAAGGATTTGTGCTAGAGACAAATTCAGTTTTTAAGTGTGTTCTTAAAAATCTGGGGTCAGGACTTCCAGCCAAGATGGAGGCATAGACACACTGTGCCCTCTTGCACAACCAAGATAGGGACAACAACAATATAGAAACAAAATAACAACCAGAACTGACAGAAAATCGAACTGTATGGAAGGCAGACACCCAAGGAGTTAAAATAGACACATTCATCCAGATCGGTAGGAGGGGCGGAGTCGGGCAGCTGGGTGGGGGTCTCTGAGCAGAGAGCAGAGAGTGTTGGGACCGGACGTGTAAGGCAACTGGGGCACACAAGACTGCAGCAGGCAGATTCTGGGCACGCAAGCAGTGGCTGGCAGACCCCGGCTGAGGGGTGGCAACCGGCCGACCCAGTGAGGCGGTGATTGTGAAGCAAGGCACTGAGAGCAACCTAGGATCCCAGCGCTGGGAAACAGAGCCTTGGGGCACTGATTGAAAACTGTGGGGGCTGAGACACAGGGAGAGACGCCCAGCCTCACAGGAGAGGTCACTGGAAAGTCCCATGGGGTGCACAAGCCCATCCACATAGGAATTGGCACCAGAAAGGCCCCGTTTGCTTGTGGGAAGCGGCAGAAGGGGCTGAAATCCGAAAGAGTGGAGCAAGCACCATTGTTCCTTCTCGGACCCCGCTGCCACATACAGCATCACAACCCAGCGACTGGGGTGCCCCGCCCTGGTGAACACCTAAGGCTCCAACCCTCATATGTAACAAGTGTGACCAGACCAAAAAAAAAAAAAAGACGGCTCAAACAGAAGAACAAATGAAAGCCCCAGAACCAACACTTTTAAGCAACCGAGAGATAGCCAACCTATCAGACACACAGTTCAAAACACTGGTGATCAGGATGCTCACAGAACTGGTTGATTTTGGTCGCAAATTAGATGAAAAAATGCAGGCTACAATAAGTGAAATGAAGAAAAATGCACAGGGAACCAATAGTGATGGAATGAAAGCTGGGTCTCACATCAATGGAGTGTACCAGAAGGAAGAAAAAAACATACAACCAGAAAAGAATGAAGAAATAAGAATTTAAAAAAATGAGGAGAGGCTTAGGAACCTCCGGGACATCTTTAAACATTCCAATATCTGAATTATAGGAGTGCTGTTACAGGGTGCAGCCAAGAGGGGGGCCCCAGATAGGGATTTGGAATGGGGCCCAGAACTTGAGGTGTCCAGGAAATAGGATGTCCTAATCCCCCCGGCCACAGGTGTGGGTTGGGGGAAGGGACAAATGGAGCAGAGCCACTCAGAGCTGTTTTGCATAGCAACAACTTTGCAGCTAACCTCTGGTGTAGTCATTTAACATATCTATAACCTTTAACTGGTTGCATAGATATGTTAAATAGCTGTGGTCACGCTCTGAGCTAGGTGAATGGAAGTAACTCCCCCCACCCAAGACATAACTGGGGGGGCATGTCCCCCGAGTTACAGCACCTGCGTGAAAGCTTGGTGATGACTGGCTCCAGGACTTGGGGCCACACGGCAAGTGTAGAGGATTGTGGGAGGAGTCGGAAATGGGGCTGCAGAGGAAGATTGGCGCCGGGATTTAAACGGAGATGCGGCAACCATTGTGGGGAGAAGTACACAGCTTTGCCAGAGTGCAGACCGCCTCACAGCTTTGCCGGGGAGAACCATGTGGTTTTAGCAGAGGGAAGACCATGGCCCTGTGAGAAAGAATCACCATGCGGCTTTAGCAGAGAACCATCACTCGGCTTTGGCAGATTGGTGACCCCCGCTCCTCGCAGCCACTGCGGAGAGAGACTTGGCAGCCATTGGGGGAGAGCCACGCAGCTCTGACAGAGTGCAGACCCCCTCACAGCTTTGCCGGGGAGAACCATGAGGCTTTGCCAGAGTGAGGACCCCTGCAGCTTTAGAAGGGGGAACCACCACCCAACTTTAGCAGAGATCCCGTCGACACAGCTGATGGTGCCGGGAACCAAGGGAGGCCTCCCAGCTGAGATGGATTACTGGGAAGAACTGGGGGCTGCCTGAGCCACGGACTTCTATTTCTTTTCCTGAGATACGGTACCCCAGACAGGGCAAAGGGGGAAGGAAGGACTGTGTATGTGTTTGTGGGTGTTTTAAGGGACTTTGGGATATTGATGAAGACATTAAGTCACTGCTTTAAGTCTCTACAGCATTAAATAAACATTTCCTTTCCTTTTCATGAATCTCTGGCATTGAGAGATGTCTTTCCTATAAGGCGTTGGACATAATGAACCTGGGGGGGGGTTCCTTTTGGTAATAGTATACCGCCCTTCGGCCCCCCTTGGCCCCTGTGTTCTGTAACAGTGTCAGAAGGAGAAGAGGAAGAACAAGTGGAAAACTTATTTGAACAAATAATAAAGGAGAACTTCCCCAATCTGGCAAAGGAAATAGACTTCCAGGAAGTCCAGGAAGCTCAGAGTCCCAAAGAAGTTGGACCCAAGGAGGAACACACCAAGGCACATCATAATTACATTAGCCAAGGTAAAAATGAAGGAGAGAATCCTAG